>VHKM01001281.1:0-172365 GCA_007210695.1 Neogobius melanostomus | reverse complement strand
GCATTTGTGACGTTAGCTCGGCGCTGTGGTTAGCTCACTGTTAACGTCATTTTGTCTTTGCGGCCTCTATTTTCACTCCACTAACTGAATACGAGTGAGTTTATATGTCATTATTAAACTGGTTTCCGGGTACTGCCGACGTACCGAAAGTGGGCTGTGAGCAGTGGTGAGCAGTGTGAGAGCAGGTGGCAGCTAACATTTTGCGAGTCCGTTGAGAGCGAACAAAAGCTAAACCGACAAACCGAGGCGAACAACTGCAGAATCGGCGGATGAGATATGAGCCTGACGAGTAACGGAACCATGGACACAGAGGACATTTTCAGGGAAAATAATACAAACAACAGAGAACGTCAGGGATCATTAAAATCATATGCGAAGCAACAAACACCCGAATGAAAACAGACAAAGGACATTCAAGAGCTAAAACAGCACGTCACAGCAAGTGAGGTGACACTCTGAACAGAAGGAACATGGAAATCACTGAGCGCACAACACATCAAAACGATTTTAGTAAAGAGTGGACATTTGCATATTTCACTGGAAAACTGAGTATCTGGAGGACAGAGTCGCAGAACCAACACTGTTTGCGGGAGTGTTGGGACCTCGGAGACCTGGCGACGCGAGGGAAAGTTAAACAACTACTGGGAAGAAGTTACAACTACAAAGCACACGGTGAGTGAGAGGGCCACCGCGTAGGGAAACAAGACGACCGCGGGAGAGATGGCCGAGACCCATCATGCCAAACTATGGTTGAAGATCGCGAAGTCATCCTCAGCGCGCTGAACATCAAGGGACAGAAAATTTCATACGAGACGTAAGAATCCACCAAAGGAAGCGAAAAGAACGATCGGAGCTGAGAGCTGCAGGAAGGTGGAGAATGCCTTTTGCGATATACAACTCCATTGTACGTCCCGGCACTCAGCACACCAATCAAGTAAGGCAACGCAAGGCAAGCAAGTATTTGTAGACACAATTATACACGAGCAGATTCAAATGCTTCACAGTTGCAGATAAAATTACAAAAAAAACAGATAAAATCACATAAACATAACATAAAGTTAATCAATGACAGTAAAAGTCAAGATGAATAAAATATTTCCAGTTTTCATATGCCAAGGCGTAAAAAGAGTTCTTTCAGCCTGGATTGAACATGCAGAGTTAGGCTGTCCACATCTCATGAGACTGTCAGATTAGCTGCATGAACTGAAAACGCAGCTCACGTGTTATTTTGACTCTGGGAACCACCAGGAAGACCTCCTAAGTTTCAGGGCCCGAGATGTCATCACGGCTCTACAATTCAGAGATGTATAGTGTGTAAACCAGGAAATACTGTACACAAGAGAGCGTTTAATTCTATTCTCTGGTGATCAGGAAGCCCAGTGCAGAGACGGAGCACAGGACTAATGTTCCGTATTTTCGTTTTCAGATGAGCAGCAGCGTCTGGGAATGTATTGCAGCTCTTAACGACTCGTTTAATAAAAGCAGTGAGCAGCGTTACAGTAGTGTACTGCTGGAGCAACATGCATGGATAGTCCTCTAAGTCTGTTTTGACACTATCCTCTGATCTTAGATGTTTCAATGTAAAAACTATGATGTTATTGGCGTGATGTGGCGTTTAAGCAAGTCTGAGTCCATATTATCTAGATCTAACGCTGATTTTGGTTTCGAGCGAGAGACCAAAGGTGACCTGATAAACCTTGCTTGGGTCTGGGCAAAGACAAGATCTCGTTTTGTCTAGTTTTAGTTGGATAGAAGTGTTTTGCATCCACACACGATCGTCGATCGTACGAGAGTATCTACAGCCATGTCCCTGCCTCATGGACACGTAGTCTTGATTTCATCTGCGAGTTGTGATACGACAGATGTGACGTTTAGTAGCTGCCCGAAGAAGCATGACAGGTGAATAAGACAGGGTCCCAGATTGACCCCTGGGACTCACAGTCATGGAGAATTGTTTGAGAGACAAGTTGCCAATTCGACAGTACGTCCTATCCCGAGATATGGCTTGAACCAGTTTAGAGCGACCAGAGATCCACCATTTCTAACTGGAAGTAAGACTGTGTCCACTGTGTCAAAGGCAACGCGTCAGTCAGCACAACTAAACTGGAACTTATCCTGCATTGGTGTTCAATACATGGATGTATTTGTTACCATTGAGCAAGCTTCCAGTGCGTGGTGGGCCTAAATTCACTGACTGGACAGGATCAAAACACATTGTTAGATAGGAGAATAAGTGACTGTTGATTATTACTTTTCTCTGACTATTCCTAAGAACGGTAGGTTGATATGGGCCGGTAAGTTGTTGTACCATTGGGATCAAGGCGACTCTTTCTTAAGAAGAGCTTAATGACCTCGCCGGTTTCAAGGCCTTTGGAAATGCATCCAGCTCAAGTGAGATGTTTAACTAACTGAACAAGTTGGGAACAAGCTGTACACAGATTCAAATCTAGTGGGCTAATTCATCAAGGCAAATGTTACATGAACTCAGGACCGGAATAATCTCCTCGTTGTTTTGTCCATGTAACAGGAGTGAAATGTGTCAGCTCAAGTGCTAGCTGGTGCAGGGTGGTCAATTGGATGTGGAAATTTGATGGCATTCTTTAAGCCTTGGACTTTGTCAAAAAAATATTGCACAAAACTCATTGCAATTAGATGTAAGATTGAGTTAAGGGCAGTGAAACGGAGGTAGTTAATTGTTTAATGTGGAAAGAACAGAGAATTGTTTTGCGTTGCGATGATTTTAGAGAAGTATTTCTCCCTTCTCCACGCAAAATTGTTGAACTCACAAAGCACTTCTTTGTATATCTCAAAATGAACCTGGACTTACTTGCGCCATTCCTTTCGCTTTCGGCACTCCCTTTCTGTGCCCTGACGACTCTTCAGCTTCTCAAGGTCTATGTCTATTGTAACCAATTTCCTGATCAGGTACGCAATAGTGATCCAAACATACGACGTTGATGCATAAAGTCCAACAGATTAGCAACATTTGACATGAGGATTTCAATGAGCATTTCCATAAACTGTGTCCTTGTTGTATCATTTATGTTTTCTCTGAATATCCAGGCCAAACCACTGGTTGGGGTGTACAGACCAGTCAACAAGACACAAAAATGATCAGATAAAACAACATCAACAACATGCAATTTGATATATTAACACCTTATGGTAATCAACTAGATCTAAGTGGACATTTGTGAGTCGCTCCTCACGGTGCGGAGTTAAAAGCCAAACATTCAAGAACATTAAGTTCTTTGCAGCCTGTCATTGAGCCACATCACATGCAATGAAAATCACTGAAAGACAAGGCAATCAAAACAGTGCATATAAATGAAAGTAATCAGTGAAGTCTTCGTAAAAAATCGTGTGTTTGTAAATAGTCATATAAAGAATGGAGAGATTTATCTCGTTTGAAAGACATACTCAAATGATAAAAACCCCAAATGACATTTGTGGAGCTATATGTCCCTGAATATTGCCAGACACCCCGCCTCTATTTGGCGTGTTCAGACACAAATGAAATTTGATGGCTAACACTCACATCAAAATGGTACCAGTGTTTTGTCAAGCAATGTTAGTAAAAAACATAAAACTAGATTATAAGAAGAGAATAAAACTATTTTATTAAAAATGACTTGTTTTTTAACGATCTGCGCATGAGTACAGCTTATGTTTAAGATTTATCTGTGTTTGATTGGATGGAATCTTTTTGCAATGCGGATTGGATGAAGTTCTTTGATTGGTACGTCTGACCTGTTCCCTCCTTATCTTAATCTATGGGTTGAGCTGACCTAATTAGTTTCAGAAGAAACACCCGCTAGGACTCTGTGGTTTTGCGTTGCTATGCAATGGTAGCACGCAGAGGCCCTTAAGTCTAGACAGCAGCAGTGAAGCTGCTGGAATCGGAGTGGGGAGGGCAAGATACTGTCCTGGTATGAAGCCTGGTTTGACATGACTGGAGGCGGGGAGCATTTGAATCCCTGGTTTATCAAGCTCAAATGGCTGGGAATCCCATAGTGACCTTAAATTCTTGAGGGTGTAAGTACCGAGTCGAGCCAAGGCGTGTGGTGGAGTTGAGAGAAAGTGGTCCTATCGGCTGAATAATTTTACTAAATGCAGGTGGTGAAGGCGGAGCTTTTCCCCGGAATGCCGAGATCAGGTGGCGCGCGCTATGGTTGAATGTTTTCCTGGCAGCTAATTCTTACTGTGGCTGGATCCTTAATGTGGCTATCCATACTGTGGGCAGATGATGCACTGCGACCTGAATCCTTTTTAATTATTTATACTTGTTGCTCAGCCTCACGGATCGCCAGAGCGTGGAGAATTCCTCAGCGTCTCATCCACTCTGCTCAAATGTGCCATTCTGCCTTTAACAGATAGTCGCGTTTCCAGAAAAGATTAAGTTCTTATGAATATACGTCCTCTTGATCACAAACTCTTGACACATTATCAACTGAACAGCGGGAAATTTGTTTATTCTCCGCGAGTTGGATAGGTCACGATGAAAATTTAATGGTCTTGTCCAAGCAATCAAGTCTTCAAAAGTTTATAAACTTTCTTCAGGACTCAGACGCCGTTCTGCCACAGCACCAACATGTAAAACATTGTATAATTCACAGGTTATTCATGATTTCCTGTTAGCACGTCTGTAGTAGAAATGTATCAGAGGATAAGTGATGTAGTAGTACGTCATTGTTTGATTAATAGGCTCCGTCCAAGCAACAGGTATCTTCTGGCCTTGACACTTGGCACAAGTTCTCTCTCCCTCTGTTTTGACTTCTTGTTGTGTTTCCGCTGTGTTTTCTCTGATTTTTCCTGTGTGTTATACACATCCCTGAGACGAGGTGGAAATCTTTGTTTAACTTATCCAGTGCAGTTTACGAGCATTTCTTTGCTTTGGCTAGCACCGAATGTCTTAGTTTGAATGTTAGGTAACGTTTAGCTTAGGTGTGCAAGTATCAGTTTTTTTTCCGTCTCTTACCGGTTTCCACAGGAGCGTGGTCATTAAGTCCCTCTTTGTCCTAAGGCAAGCATCTTGTCTGTAGGAGGAAACTTTTTCTTGTGATACATCGAACAGCTTTCACAAGGCATGGTTTTTCCTTCTCGCCTCACCATTTGACAAGATAGTCGCGCTGTTCGTCAATGATTGAAAAATTGGCAATAAAATGAAGTAAAAATGAGTAAAAAGCTGGTCACTTAAAAGACGAGAATAAATCATATCCAACATTTCCAAAATAGAATATTAAAAAGCAAAATAAAGAGGCAAACGCAGCACAAGGCAGAGATTACGTCTGCACCTTGATAAGCAGGAAGCAGAGTATAAACAACCGGGAAAGCAAATGGAATTTTGGTATTAAAGAGCAAAACTTCACGATGTCGCATGTAAGACATATAGTTCTATAGGAAGCATCGACTGGACTTTCATTAAGGAGAATTGCTGAAGCAAATAACCTAGATTTACATAATCACAATATGACTTAAGAACACTGAGATCGACATCGGACTGAAAATAACTTCTTTACTAGAGCTACTAATGACTGTCATATTATAGCAGAGAATCTTTAAAAGTAAAATTAAGAACATTAAGGATTCACTGTAATCCATTCATAGTCGAAGCCTCTATGCACACGTAACACATCAAAACTTCTTAAAACAGTTTTCAAAGCCATTATAAATATAATTTAATGCACAGAAACATGGTTAATAATACAGAGAAATGACAATATCTGAAGGTATAGTTACAAGTAAACAAGACGAAACGTTGTGGGCGTAGCTATGTTGTAGACTCAAACTATAGTTAACAAAGTAATGAAAATAAACTAATGGTAGTGGATGAATGTACTTGAATGCCTTTAGCTGTAGAAAATTACAAGGCAAAAAAAAGAAAAATTTATTGTAAGTTGTATTTATAGAACACGGGGGTCTGATATAGAGTTGTTTCTAATTGGATGAGGAGCAGCACTTTGTCCAGCTCAAATAGAAGTCATTGTTTGTGGGGGAGATCTAACATCGTTGTGAAAGTCCAAAGAAACACAATAAGAAGACGAAATTTATAAATACCGCTTATTCACATAAAGGTTGTATCCTAATAACTAAACCGAGCAGCAATTACAACCCATATGCTACTCTAATTGACAAATTTTTCAAATGAATAGGATGATTAATCACGGACAATGATAAATGACATAAGTGCACTCCAGTTTGTTGAAATATAAAAATGATGATGAAAAAAATTCAAAATCAGAAGAGGAACAGTACTGGTTTAGAAAGGGTTAAAACAGAGAAAACTTCGATGCACATTAATATAGGAGCTATTGAATAGCAGATTGGAGTAAATTAAACAGAAAGATTGACCCTATAAAGAATGATAGTTGTGCAGTATTCCAAAGGTTTAATGATAAAAATGGTCCAAACGAAAAATACAGTAATACAGAAAGTGTAAAGAAAACCATGAGTGTCAGTTTTGTTAAATGTCATGTAGAAAAAAAATTCACTTTACAAAAGTTATAAATGAAGACAAAAGAGCTGAGGATAAATATAAGAAAACTATAAAAATAAACTGACAGTATCATTAGAAAATGTAAACAGGATTATTTATATTAGTTGTTAAGTACAATAACAATAATATAACGGTTTAATGGAAATCTTAAGAGTATAGTATGAGAAATAAACAAGACGATTATTATCCAAATAATTCAAAGAAGGATAACACTTTAAATAATTTGAATGAAGTTAGTCGAGTATTTAAAATCTTTGTAGATTTGATGGAATCTTGCTGCAAAAATTAGCAAATGTTGAGAATATAATTGTGAACTGATAGCAAAATCCCTCGTCCTGTTCGCTGCAACTGTGGAGGAAAGAGGAGAATATGGACATTGTTAGGGGTAAAAAAAAAACCTCGACAGATTACATGACATGGAATATGAGAACTTAAAACGTTATTGAAAAGTATCTCTAAGCGTTAAGCATCTGTAACCTCCTCGCGCAAACTGAAATTCCTGAAAGTAAAGTAGCAAAGTGAATTCTCGTTCAAGGCAGGAGATAAACATCTCTCACAAACTACAGGCCTGTTTCCTTACCTGCAATTCTCAAAAATTAGAGAAGGTTTATAACTCTAGACTAGACAGCTTTATTGAAAGGTGTAATTTACTCTCGACAATCATTTGGTTTTAGGATAATCACTCACCTCACACGCGGCTCTTGATATAATTTGAAGAAATAACCGTACCTCACGTAGACTACACAAGACAAATGCCAACCGGGTTATTTATTGACTGAGTAAAGCGTTGAATACAATAAACTATGATATACTAATTAATAAAATAGAATTATGGATTAGGGGGTAGCTTACAGTGGGTTACATATTAAAAAATAGAAAACAATTGGGTGAAATAGGTGATCATCAGTCGAAGTTGTCAAGAAATTGTTGTTGGTTACCGAAGGTTCCATTCGGGGCCCAAAATGTTTAACATTACTTAACAAATTGTAAAAACCTCTCAAGTACTTAGATCATCTGTTTGCTGACGATACAAATATTTGCATCAGGTGACGACTGTACAGCAAGCTGTAGTTGGATTGTTAACTTGGAATCAAAGTGGTCAATAAGTGTTCAACAAAATAAATATTCTACAATCTGAGTAAAAGCAAAATGATGATATTTGGAACCGTAATTGAGCTGCACGGAAGCAATTCAGATAGAGGGTGTGTTATAGAGCGAGTGCAGAAATTCAAAAATTCCTTGGTTATATAGCTGATCTAAATGCACTTGGAAATCGTCAGCATAAATATATACTACTAAAATCAGAAGTTTGCAGTAATAGCAAAAGCAAAGCACATTTTAAACAATCAAAGCTTACATATCTATAATTAGCTTCCTCTCGCCGCTGTTTCTGATTTTGCTGCCATAATTTATATTATCTGTACTGTGTTGTGGTAAGTACTATAAAAACACAGTAAAACAATATAATGCTGCAAAAAAGCATTCGAGTAATTCATAAAGTGGGGTTTTTGGACCACACAAACTTCATTAATTTTAAATCAAAGATATGAGTTTTGTGAATTGTTGAAGTCCAAACTGACAAGATGTTATACAAGCAAAAGAACAACTGTTACCGGGCCAAATATCAAGAAGGTGTCCAGACGTACTGGCTCGTTGAGAATTAACTGAGGATTGAGACTTTAGGATTCAGAAACAAAGCTCAACTTTGAAAAGCTTTAGTCCGACATTAATGGTGGTACAAGTGGGAAAAATGAGAATGGAGTGAAACGAAGTCAAACTCAACCTGTTCAACATAAAAACAAACAGAAGACCTTTGAAATTAAGGAATGAAGAAACACTGCAGGGGAGTTTAAGATCAATTTGCAATTGCAACTTCTATTAACAGACAGTGTTGTTGCTCGAACGTGTCATTTCATGCCTAATTAGCAAATTGAGAATTAGGATAAGCGAGTTATATGATCTGGCGACAGTGCGCGATGGTAGCGGTTGTCTTCATGATCGAAGGCAGGGGTTTCGAATCCGCATCTGAAAGTGCACATTGTCGTTGTGTCCTTGGGCAAGACACTCACCACATTGCTCCATGTCTGCACTGGTAGCCCTAGAAGACAACGGCGGTTTTGAACCGGAGGCCGCTTCCACGTGACGCACCACTGCAAAGGAGCTGGGGCCGCGGGTCTATGGACTGGGCAGCTCCAGCGGCGCCCCACGACCCGGCAATGAAAGTGGAAAAATGGATGGATGGATGGTGGAGTTATAGATGTGAGAGGACCTCCAGGGGCTCATAAACTCGTCTTTAACGCACCACTAAGCATGGAACATCATCTACAAATACAGCCAGTTAAGGGCAGCTGGGTGGGGGTTTGTTGATGGGGAGCTACTGCCCTCTTCAATGGACCCGCTTACACCGCTGGCTTCTTAACGCACTACAATATGTAGGGCTTACATATTACATAATCCATTAACACCCAACAACAACGACAAACAAAAACAAACAAAAAACTGAATGAAGGAAATGACAAATGGAGTTGCAGATACGGATAATTATAATTGTATATTAATGTGCCTTTTTGAAACAGAATAGTGCGTTGTGAAATGTAACTGTGTTGGAATGGTAACCATCTGTAACTCTGTACCTTCTGTAAAGAAAGAGAAAAAAAAAAAAAAAGTGATATATAATGTTATAAATAACTTAATGATCGCCTTTTCACTTGCTTTGTGTCATCGAGTACATGAAATGAGACAGTGTTGTCTATGTGTTTCCTTTCCAGTTGTGTTATTCGTTCCGTTAAATTCTGTTAACGTTATATTTATGACGGACATTTCAGAGAATGCTTGTGGGTGGTCGTGTGAAAACGACCGCGTCTGAGTGGGTTGTGGGTTCTCTTTTCCGGGGGGCGTATGATGTGCTTAATGTAAGGATTGATATGTAAATATAACGCAAAGTTGGGTCACGAAGGGTTACGTTTGTGTGTGAGTGTGCTTGCTGTGTTCGCCTACGTCTTTATTGTGAACATGCCCTGTACTAGTGTGATTTGACAAATGTTTTTAATTGCAATGAGTCGGGGGTGGGCTATAAGTTTGCTAGCCATCTTTTGAGCAGAATTTTTTTAACTGCCAAATAACTAATAAACTGAAACTAAACTAAACTAGTATATTCATTAAATTTTCTAATCACATGAAGTGTGTAAGTAAAAAAAAATGCTGATAACAATCGAAATCAGGAGTTTATAATTCACAAAATGCGATTTCTATCTTGTCATATGGCCCACCGACCATGATGTAGTAATGATGGCTGTCCATTCTTCTTGGCCAATCAAGCAGCGTCTGTTCAATCAATCAGACCCGGGTCAGCGTTTGGCAACACCAGAAAGGTTCGTCCTAAAACCTAAACTGGTCAGAGTTGACCCGGCTGGGCGTGGTCGCGCTGCATGTGGAGAGACACCTAAAGAGAAGGGGCCTTCCCTCACACTTTGGCCTTGAACAACTGGGTTAAGGGCGGGCCCTCTAGTGGGCAATCTAAGCACTGTCCAGACTATAAGAGTTACAATACAGTACAGCAGGGGTGCTACCAATGTGCGCACCCATAAGACCTGAGTTTCCACCTGTCAACCTCACATGACTGTCACCGTCAGATGACTGTCCACGTCACATGACTGTCCACCTACATGACTGTCCCACGTCACATATGTTCACCCCCATGACTCTCCCACCAGTCACAAAGACTGTCCCACTGCAATGATGTCCCACCCTCACATGACCGTCCTACAAACCCTCACATATGTCCCACCCTAGAATGACTCTCACCGTCACAGATGACTGCCAGTCACACTAACTGTCCCACATCACATGACTGTTCCACCGTCACATGAACGGTCACATCACATGATGTCCCACTCACAGATGTCCCCACTGTCACATGACTGTCAAATCACTAATGTCCACCCGTCACATGAACTGTCCACGTCACATGACTGTCCACTGTCACTGACTGTGCCACCCTCACATATGTCTACCGTCACATGACTGTCACCCTCACAGACTGTCCATGTCACATGATGTTCCCACCTCACAATGACTGTCCCACCCTCACATGACGGTCCCACTGTCAACAAAGAGAGAATCCACCGCACATGACTCTCCCACAGTCACATGACTGTCCCACCCTCACATACTGTCCACTGTCACATGACTGTCCACGCACATGACTCTCCCACCCCTCACATGACTGTCCACCGACAGGACTGTCCCACTGTCCACATTGACTGTCCCAGCTGTCACATGATGTCCCACCCTCACAATAACTGTCCCCCGTCAATGACTGTCCCAACCCTCCACATGACTGTCCCACCCTCACCATGACTGTCCCTGTCACATAACTGTCCACCCTACAAAACTGTCCCACCCTCACATGACTGTCCCACCCTTACATGACTGTCCCCCTCCAGACTGTCCCACCGTCACATGACTGTCCCCTGTCAACATACTGTCCCACCGCCACATGACTCTCCCACCCTCACATGACTGTCCCCCGCCACATGATCTCCCACTTCACTGACTGTCCATAACGTCACATGAACTGTCCCACCCTCAATGACTGTCCCCACCCTCACATGAACTGTCCCACCCTCAGCAGACTGTCCCATCCCTCACATGACTGTCCACCACCGTCACATGACTGTCCACCTTCCACATGACTGTCCACTGTCACATGACTCTTCCCCCGCAGCATGACTGTCCCCACAGTCACATGGACTGTCCACCCTACATGACTGTCCCACCGTCATCATGACTGCCCACCCTCACATGACTGTCCCATCCGTCAATGACTGTCCCCACCGTCAACATGACTGTCCGACCGTCAACAATACTGTCCCACCGCCACAGACTGTCCCACCCTCACATGACGTCCCACCGTCACAGATGTCCACTCCATGACTGTCCCACCTGTCACATGACTGTCCACCCTCAAAGACTGTTCACCGTCCATGACTGTCCCACCCCACATGACTGTTTCCACCGTCTACACTGACTGTCCACCGTCACATAACTGTCCAACCCCACATGACTGTCCCACTGTCACATGACTTTCACCGTCACACTGACTGTCCCACCCTCACCTGACTCATCACCACGCACATGACTGTCCCCTGTCACATGACTTCCCAACCCTCACATGACTGTCCCACGTCACATGACTGTCCCACCCTCACATGACTGTCCACCGTCACATGACTGTCCCACCCTCACATGACTGTCCCACCGTCACATGACTGTCCCACCGTCACATGACTGTCCCACCGTCACATGACTGTCCACCGTCACATGACTGTCCCACTGTCACCATGACTGTCCCACCCTCCACATGACTGTCCCCACCTCACATGACTGTCCCACCGTCACATGACTGTCCCACCCTCACATGACTGTCCCACCGTCACATGACTGTCCCACTGTCACATGACTGTCCCACCGTCACAAGACTGTCCCACCCTCACATGATTGTTCCACCGTCACATGACTGTCCCCACCCTCACATGACTGTCCCCACCGTCACATGACTGTCCCACCGTCACATGACTGTCCGACCGTCACATGACTGTCCCACCGCCACATGACTGTCCCACACGCGTCACATGACTGTCCCACCCTCACATGACTCTCCCACCCTCACATGACTGTCCCACCGTCACATGACTGTCCCACCGTCACATGACTGTCCGACTGCCCGTCACATGACTGTCCCACCCTCACATGACTGTCCCACCAGTCACCCACATGACTGTCCCACCCTCACATGACTCTCCCACCGTCACATGACTGTCCCACCGTCACATGACTGTCCCATCGTCACAATGACTGTCCCACCGTCACATGACTGTCCGACCGTCACATGACTGTCCCACCGCCACATGACTGTCCCACCCTCACATGACTGTCCCACTGTCACAAGACTGTCCCACCCTCACATGACTGTCCCACCTCACATGACTGTCCCACCCCACAAGACTGTCCCACCCTCACATGACTGTTCCACCGTCACATGACTATCCCACCGTCACATGACTATCCCACCGTCACATGACTGTCCCACCCTCACATGACTGTCCCACCCCTCACATGACTGTTCCACCGTCACATGACTATCCCCACCGTCACATAACTGTCCCACCCTCACATGACTGTCCCACCCTCACATGACTGTCCCACCCTCACATGACTGTCCCACCGCACATGACTGTCCCACTGTCACATGACTGTCCCACCGCCACATGACTGTCCCACCCTCACATGACTGTCCCACCCTCACATGACTGTCCCACCCTCACATGACCTGTTCCACCGTCACATGACTATCCCACCGTCACATGACTGTCCCACCCTCACATGACTGTCCCACCCTCACATGACTGTCCCACTTCACATGACTGTCCACCGTCACATGACTGTCCACCGTCACATGACTGTCCCACCCTCACATGACTGTCCCACCCTCACATGACTGTCCCACCGTCACATGACTGTCCGACCGTCACATGACTGTCCCACCGCCACATGACTGTCCCACCGTCCACATGACTGTCCCACCGTCACATGACTGTCCCACCCTCACATGACTGTCCCACCCTCACATGACTGTCCCACCCTCACATGACTCTCCCACCCTCACATGACTGTCCCACCGTCACATGACTGTCCCACCGTCACATGACTGTCCCACCGCCACATGACTGTCCCACCGTCACATGACTGTCCCACCCTCACATGACTCTCCCACCCTCACATGACTGTCCCACCGTCACATGACTGTCCCACTGTCACATGACTGTCCCACCGCACATGACTGTCCACCGTCACATGACTGTCCACCGTCACATGAACTGTCCCACCGCCACATGACTGTCCCACCCTCACATGACTGTCCCACCGTCACATGACTGTCCCACCGTCACATGACTGTCCCACCGTCACATGACTGTCCCACCTGTCACATGACTGTCCCACTGTCACATGACTGTCCCACCCCACTGACTGTCCCACCGCTCACATGACTGTCCCACCGTCACATGACTGTCCCACCGTCACATGACTGTCCCACCGTCACATGACTGTCCCACTGTCACATGACTGTCCCACCGCCACATGACTGTCCCACCCTCACATGACTGTCCCACCGTCACATGACTGTCCCACCGCACATGACTGTCCCACCGCCACATGACTGTCCCCACCGTCACATGACTGTCTCCCACCCTCACATGACTCTCCCACCCTTCACATGACTGTCCCACCGTCACATGACTGTCCCCACTGTCACATGACTGTCCCCACCGCACATGACTGTCCCACGTCACATGACTGTCCCACCCGTCACATGACTGTCCCTACGCCTCACATGACTGTCCCACCCTCACATGACTCTCCCACCCTCACATGACTGTCCGTCCAACCGTCACATGACTCTCCCACCCTCACATGACTGTCCCACCCTCACATGACTGTCCCCACCCTCACATGACTGTCCCACTGTCACATGACTGTCCCACCCTCACATGACTCTCCCACCCTCACATGACTGTCCCACCGTCACATGACTGTCCCACCGTCACATGACTGTCCCACCGTCACATGACTGTCCCACCCTCACATGACTGTCCCCACCGTCACATGACTGTCCCACCGTCACATGACTGTCCCACCGTCACATGACTGTCCCACCCTCACATTACTGTCCCACCGTCACATGACTGTCCACCGTCACATGACTGTCCCACCCTCACATGACTGTCCCACCCTCACATGACTGTCCCACCCTCACATGACTGTTCCACCGTCACATGACTGTCCCACCGTCACATGACTGTCCACCGTCACATGACTCTCCACCCTCACATGACTGTCCCACCGTCACATGGCTGTCCCACAGTCACATGACTGTCCCACATGACTGTCCCACCGCACATGACTGTCCCCCCACGTCCCACCTCACATGACTGTCCCACCCTCACATGACTGTCCACTCACATGCTGTCCACTGTCACATGACTGTCCCACCGCCACATAACTGTCCACCCTCACATGACTGTCCCACCCTCACATGACTGTCCACCCTCACATGACTGTCCCACCGTCACATGGACTGTCCCACTGTCACATGACTGTCCCACCGCCACATAACTGTCCCACCGTCACATGACTGTCCACTGTCACATGACTGTCCCACTGTCACATGACTGTCCCACTGTCACATGACTGTCCCACTGTCACATGACTGTCCCACCCCACATGACTGTCCCTCACATGACTGTCCCACCGTCACATGACTGTCCACCGTCACATGACTGTCCCACTGTCACATGACTGTCCCACCGCCACATGACTGTCCCACCCCACATGACTGTCCCACCGTCACATGACTGTCCCACCGTCACATGACTGTCCGCCACCTGTCCACATGACTGTCCCACCCACATGACTGTCCCACCCTCACATGACTGTCCCACCGTCACATGACTGTCCCACTGTCACATGACTGTCCCACCGCACATGACTGTCCCACCGTCACATGACTGTCCCACCGTCACATGACTGTCCCACCCTCACATGACTGTCCCACCTCACATGACTGTCCCACCCTCACATGACTCTCCCACCCTCACATGACTGTCCACCTCACATGACTGTCCCACCCTCACATGACTGTCCCACCTCACATGACTGTCCCACCGTCACATGACTGTCCCACCGTCACATGACTGTCCCACCCTCACATGACTCTCCCACCCTCACATGACTGTCCCACCTCACATGACTCTCCCACCCTCACATGACTGTCCCACTGTCACATGACTGTCCCACCTCACATGACTCTCCCACCTCACATGACTGTCCCACCGTCACATGACTGTCCCACCCTCACATGACTGTCCCCCCGTCACATGACTGTCCCACCCTCACATGACTGTCCCACCGTCACATGACTGTCCCACCGTCACATGACTGTCCCACCGTCACATGACTGTCCCACCGTCACATGACTGTCCCACCCGTCACATGACTGTCCCACCCTCCACATGACTGTCCCACCCACATGACTGTCCCACCCTCACATGACTGTTCCACCGTCACATGACTGTCCCACCGTCACATGACTGTCCCACCGTCACATGACTCTCCCACCCTCACATGACTGTCCCACCGTCACATGGCTGTCCCACAGTCACATGACTGTCCCACCGCCACATGACTGTCCCACCGTCACATGACTGTCCCACCCTCACATGACTGTCCCACCCTCACATGACTGTCCCACCCTCACATGACTGTCCCACCGTCACATGACTGTCCCACTGTCACATGACTGTCCCACCGCCACATAACTGTCCCACCCTCACATGACTGTCCACCTCACATGACTGTCCCACTCACATGACTGTCCCCCGCCAACTGTCCCCTCACATGACTGTCCCTACCGTCCACATACTTCCCACCCTCACATGACTGTCCCACCTCACATGACTGTCCCACTGTCACATGACTGTCCCAGCCGTCACATGACTTCCCACCCTCACATGACTGTCCCACCGTCACATGACTCTCCCACCCTCACATGACTGTCCCACCGTCACATGACTGTCCCACCCTCACATAACTGTCCACCGTCACATGACTGTCCCACTGTCACATGACTGTACCACTGTCAGTCAGTCAGAGCAGAAGTGGCAGTTGCAGTAACAGTGAGTATCAGGACGGCTGAATTCAAATGAACATGTAAAGTAAAGCAGCTAAAGTTGATAAGAAAATGATGAAACCGGTTTTGTTCATTGTTCATGTTGTAGATTATCTTGTCGTAATGTGAGCTGGAGCAGGAGCCGACTCTGAGGGAGAAAGAACATCCAAATGTTTTCCCTGATTCACAAACTTTCATCTTATTCCTCGTTCTGAATCTCGTCTCCACTTTGTGAGACAGTCATGTGACCTTAGTTCATCTGAGCTGAGAGAGAAGACACTGGACTTTGGGACAGTGTTTGTTTCATGTGGAAAAGTCCAACTGTTACAGAGACCAGAAGAGTTTACACTCGAACTTTCCAGAGTCCCTTAGATTTACATGGAATTTTTAAACTGAACAGAATGAGGAAATCTTGACCAAAACTAATCACATTTTCACAAATAAGTCCAAATAAGGCCTGGTTAAAATGTGGAGCTGAAAGAGGAAACTGCTGAACTCAGTGATATGAGCCGTCACACCTGAAGGGCCTGGGTGGTGCTTGGATGGAGTTTGGAATCACAGGAAGCCTGGGGAATGGAGGGTTGGGAGGGGCCGATGGTGCAGACTGGCAGCCTCGCTCCTCAGTCTACCCCAGGGCAGCTGTGGCTACAACAGTAGCTTACCACCACAGAAACTGGAGTGAATGAATAACACAAAGTAAAGTGTCTTTGAGCTGTATAAACCACTGCATTATTATTATTGGTCTCCATGGAAACGTGTCCATGACCTGCTCTGGACCAGGTTTAGTTCAGGTTTAGAGAGAATCCTCTGCAGTTACTTTTACTCCACATGTGGCTGATGCAGATGTTAGACACATGTGTCAAACACATAAAGAGTTCCACACGTGTCCTGCAGAAGTTTGATTCCCACCTGGACGAGGCCTTTCTGTGGAGTTTGCAGGTTCTCCCTGTGTCTGTCCCCTATTACTAAAACATGTACAATGTGGTGCCAGGACTCCCTGAAAAAGATATTTTAATCTGAGTGGGCCTCTCCTGTTAAATAAAGACTAAATAAAATATAAACAGCACATTACAGGAAGATGCTTATGTTTGTGACGGCTCTCATTCATCCAGGGAGTATCTATCGTAGAAAAGGTAAAACATTGAATGGACTGTGTTCTATGATATGGTTTATTTCTCGTCCACATAATAAAACAAGTGTTGCATTTCAGTTGTAATAAAGGTTAACATTCTATATTTCCATATTCAGTTGAACTGTGTCTGTGCTGTGATTGGCCGCTTGGCACTGACTCCTCCCTAATGCTCAGGGTTATTGTAACTCACTCTGCAGCAGCTCTGAAGATCCGTCGACCCGAGTCAGAGACACGAACCCAGGACAAGTTCAACCTGCTCCATAGAGCCTGATCCAGTCTGATCCTGATCCTCAGCAGGTCTGTACAGGTTTAGTCCAGGTTTTACTTCATCAGACTTCATCATTTTAACCAGAGGTTATGTATGATCACAATGAAAGAGAGCTGTGCTCTGGTATAAGTCTTAAGTACCATATGGTGTATTTATTTTGTACGACCGTAAATGATAAATCCTTTATTTTTGTTTGACTGTAATTGAAAAATCCTCTGATATTGTAAATGATAAATGACACTTGTACGATTATAAACGATTTATATTTAAGAATAAAGCATAAGCTAATGCATGAGCACAGACTCATGCCTTAGCTTCTTGCATGAGTGTGTGTGATGTTACTTGGATGAGAAATAAGGGGAGGTCTATTATAAGTTCTTTGAACTTCTTCCTACTCCTTTTGAGCACAAAGCCTTTTTTTTCTGTTTTCCAATGTAAAAAATGTTTGAAATACTTTTCTGCTCAAATGAATAAATAAATGACATTTTTATTATCTTTATTCAACCTTTATTTATCCAGGTGAGTCCCACAGACATTAAGTATTACCTTCTCAGGGACGTCCTGGCCCCAGAGTGGAGCCTATTGTGCATGTTTTTAGTGGTAGGGCAAACCTACACAGACACGGGGAGAACAAACTCCACAGAAAGGCCCTGCTGATTATGACGACTTAAATATTGTATTTGTGGGAGGAGGTGGGTGTGAGAGAATGTTTTTAAATCTGTAAAGCACTTTGTGTTACATGAAATGTATGAAAAGCGCTATATAAATAAAGATTGATTGATTGATTGAAGTAAACCAGTTCATGTTTGTGTCTTTGTTGTTTCCAAACGGCCAAATCAGCAGAACTTGAGTCCTGAACTTTAGATGACTCTGATTTGAGCTTTTAAACGACACAACAGCAGTTCCCTGGTGTTAAAGTGTCTTTGCTCTGGTCTCCACAGAGAACATGCATCGCCTGCTGCTCGTCCTGCTGGTGTCTTCTCTGCTGATGTCTGCTCTGGACACTCTTCCACTGATATTCATGAGTGAAAGCAAGCAGTTTATGAAGCGGCACAGCTACAAAGAGAGCACCTTTGTGGACTGCAACCGCGACTTGAATCCCATCCTGAAGTTTCTCAAGAAGGAGTGTGAGCCCTGCAGCACCTTCATCCTGGGAGAACACAACTATGTCACCGACAAGACAGCCGTGGAAAAGGTACGATGACCAAACACCTACGCTCTCAAAATAATGCTCAGAATCATGACGTGTCAAGTTTTGTGTAAAGCACAAAGCACAAGACACAAAAGAAAAGTAACTTAAGTTAATGGCAAACCAAACAAATGTTAGTAAAGAAATAATACCGCCACATACACTAATGGTGCGTACAGACCAAACGCTGACACGCCACCAACTTCCATGTTAACCCTATGTAGACGCTTCGAGGCGCGTCGAAATGTAAGCAAAGATGTCCGCGCGTATGAAGCGTTCCAAATGCGAGCAGATGAGGATAAACGCGCGTCAAAGCCAGTGAGAACAGCGCGGTACACGAGCAGGGAGGCCCCGCCCACTGCTTCATGCACTCAAGTAATCACAATCTACACGTGCGTTCATTTACGCCTTGTTAACCAATCAGGGACTGGGCTCAAATAGTGAGCACAAGCGTCACCTGTTACCTGCAGCAGTGGAGCAAAAAGGACAAACGCAATATATGCCTTTCATAGGGGCGCCAATAGTGATGTGTTCTTTTTAACAGTCTGTGTGTCGGTCGTGAACGATCCGGCTCTTTTGAACGAGTCTTTACAGTGAACGATATGAACAGGTTTGCGGTGGTGAAGTGTTTTTTTTATTCCTCTTTGGGGGACGGGCGTCACTTTAGTTGTGCTTATTTTGCGAAACAAAAGTCACTGCTGGAGTGGGGCAGAGAGGAGTGCAGAGGGACAGTCATCTCCACCCCCCACGAGGAGCTCAAAGTGAGCATAAGGCAACAAGTTTGAGAAATTAAAGTCCTAATGAAATAATCAACATGGTTACAGAGGAGATCGTGTTGAAGCAAAACGCCTCTTTCACTTGCGTTGTTTTCTCCCCTCCTGTGCGAGGGAGAGAGAGGGAGAGGAGGAAAAGTTACGTGAATGAAGCAACAGAAGCTTAATCGGCCGCGTGATTGTTTTTGTGTGATAACAAACTCCATAGAGGGAAATGTCGATGTTATATTGTGTGAAATAGTGACATTTTCGTTAAAATAAAGTCAATTCAGAGGGTATTTATTTACTTTTTTTTTTTAACAACAACCATCAAAGAGCCGTGTGTGTGTGTGTGTGTGTGTGTGTGTTTGTGTGTGGGAGGGGGGGTAGTTGCGGTAGTTGCGCCCCTGACCTGCAGCATGGAGGAGAAGTTGATCATCGCGGTTTGCGCTCAGCCTGAGTTGTATGACACGCCTCCTAATTATGACGCTTGCAAAACTTCACGCGCCGCAAACAGGCGTTTCTCGCGAGTGTGAAGCGGCAATGTTTGGCGTCCAACTAGAGGCTGACGGAGCGTGGACGCACGTTCGGTCTGAACGCACCTTAAAGCTTAAGCGCTAGTGCTTGAAGGGGCTTGAATGCCTCTGACTTTACTGGTTAAATATTGTCGTGTTCTTTAATGGATGAAAAAGAATACGGAAGCTCGGTCAATTAAAATCAATCAAAAGTTTATTCCCTGAGCGATACAATTCTAACACAATTTAGCTGACCGCTACGCTGTCCCTAACACACACACACCGGCTTACATCGGGCAGTCCGACCGCGGGTTATCTCCCTATACTCAGAGAATATATATGACAAAACGGTCAATGAATATGCGTGCAATGACGAGCCAATCGAGGTTCCTGGCTCATCCTTCCTCGTCTGTAATCTGACTCCATGGTGCTGCTTCCAGGGTTAACCAGAAGTTCCAGATCAGCTCCCTGGAATGTCTTTGCCCCCAGGGCTTCAAACAGTGAGACAAAGGGCCGTAAAACCCCCAAAAGACTGTCACACCTTAAAAAGGCATAGCGTTTTAAACTACCAGTATCAGCTAAAACAGAACACATGATCAATATGTAAGAGGGGGCTATGGAGGTGTTTGAAGTGAAATTAATTTAACCGGGAAATAACTAATGTAAAAGGGGAGTGAGTGACCGGGTGAGAGCACACTGTTTACCAAGGAGGACAAAGAGTGGCAGGTTAATCTAAAATGTATTACAGGAGAATTTAAAACAGAGTAGGATTGCCCACAAATAAAAATGTTATACTAAAAGTCCATTAAAAACAAGGTGGGCTAAAAGAAGATAAAACTGCAATACTAAAAAGGGCACCGTACACTTAAAGTGCTGTGTGCAAGCAGGTCGCTACTCCCCCTGTCCAGGGTAGTGGATCCCTCTGATCACATGTGCCGCGCACCGGGTCACCTGGAAGTAAAGCATACGCAGCACGGGGCCCGAAGACTACAGGCCTAGGCTACGCTGGTTGGAGTCGCTACAATACTTAAAGAGGCAGTTATCCTCTGCCCCTGCAATGTTCTTCCAGCATCACTAACACCCCCTTCACTCCGTCGATTCCTCCGGCTGGCTCCCGTCCTCCGCAACGGCTGAGACCCCCAGTCACGCGGAAACTAGCGGCAGTCAAATGTTCTATAACGTTGGTATTCTCAACCTAACTTATCATGACAAAGTGCTACCTGACGTTATCAAAGGTACTACTCCGGAAGCATAACCTCCTCGCCCCTGCGTGTAATATCGCCTCGCAGCAACAAGGCGTCTCAGCGCTCTGTATCCCCGATAACGTGGCCGTCCTGTCTCTCCAACTCGTGGTTCTGCGCCGTGGCTTTTCCTGCTCCTTCTCTGTGTGTCGTTGCTCCTGTGCTCCCTTTGTTTGTTCCCCAGGTCCCACCAGACACAGGTGCGCTGATTGTTGCGTCAGGGATTGGGGTAAAGTCATGTGATAAAATCAGGTGGTAAAAGCATGTGACTCTGGCAAGTTCTTAAAACTATAAAGTCAAAATGCACTGCAAAGATAAAACCAATATAAAAACACACTAAAACCACAGCACACAATAAAAACTAATAAAATGCCATGTCACTTGTGCTGGATCACAAATACACCACACAGTTATTTATAAAAATCACTCAAGTCTAACATAATAAAAATATATAGAAATACTTCCACATTATATAAAAATATTTCCACAGTATCTCCAAAAAGCAATCTGTGGCGCCTACAGTGGGAGGAAAATGCATTAGAACGCTTTGGAATTTCTCACATTTCTGCCTAAATGTGTCACTAAATGTGATCTGATCTTTATTAAAATCACAGGAAGGATTAAACCGTGTCTGCCTGAACTAATACCACACAAACATTTACATTTGATCATATTTTTATTGGCAGTAACATGTAAACATTCACAGGACAGCGTGGAATAAGTAAGTACACCGCCTGAATCTCACTGAACTGCAGCAGTTTTGTAAAGAGGAATGATCCAAGATTCATCCTGATCGTTTGAGCGTCTGATCTGCAACTACAGGAAAACAGTTATTGCTGCAAAAGAAGAATCAGCAGATATTTAATACAAGGGTTCACTTACTTATTCTACGCTGTTGTGAATGTCTCAGGTTTTTCTTCAAAATATCTTGATAAACTTGTGAATTCATTTTTCCATTGATGATGTCACGCTAAATGGAGCTTTAGTCAAACACAGAATTGGGAACGGTTTAATGACATTTATAGATAAAAATTAAGAAAAGATTACTTACAGGCGGAACTAGGGGTGGGCGATATGGCAAAAACAGAGTATCACGATTTTTGAATTATAAACTTACGATTTCGATTTTATCACGATTTTTATAATGACAAAAATAACTTAAATTACACACTGAAGAAGAAAAATACTACACTAATTAATTCAACTTTGTGACAATCAACACAGCAATCATAGACTTGGCCCTAAAGCAAACTCACTTTATAAATGAAAAACACAATAAAACTCCAGATAATAAAATGAGGTTGAAGTAAAAGAGTCAGTTTGGTAAAAGAGTCAGTTTGGTAAAAGAGTCAGTTTGGTAAAAGAGTCAGTTTGGTAAAAGAGTCAGTTTGGTAAAAGAGTCAGTTTGGTAAGAGTCAGTTTGGTAAGAGTCAGTTTGGTAAAAGAGTCAGTTTGGTAAAAGAGTCAGTTTGGTAAAGAGTCAGTTTGGTAAAAGAGTCAGTTGGTAAAGAGTCAGTTTGGTAAAAGAGTCAGTTTGGTAAAAGAGTCAGTTGGTAAAAGAGTCAGTTTGGTAAGAGTCAGTTTGGTAAGAGTCAGTTTGGTAAAAGAGTCAGTTTGGTAAAAGAGTCAGTTTGGTAAAAGAGTCAGTTTGGTAAAAGAGTCAGTTTGGTAAAGAGTCAGTTTGGTAAAAGAGTCAGTTTGGTAAAAGAGTCAGTTTGGTAAAAGAGTCAGTTTGGTAAATGCTTGTTGCTGTTTGGCATCTTTTCTGAGACGTCTCTCTCATGACGTCGAGCTGCTGTAAATGTAACGCTCTGTCGCTGTCGCTCCCTTTCACAATAAGAGTCTTACTGAACCAATAACATGCAGTGACTTTTATTGTGTAAAACTCAAACAGGAAGACGTTTGTCACTGTTGGGCAATTTGACAATAATGAACTCAGAGTCACAGTGTTTTTGAGGAACTTTTATATTTTCAAAGACCTGGATAAACGTTGCATTTGTGAACACAGGATTTAAAGTAAACAAATGAAGGAAGCGGCGCCTGACAGAACTGTAAGGACACACTCGCTTCTTCACACATGTGCCAGGTAAATAAACACACACGCAGAGCAGCGGCGTTAGGGGGAAAGACACTGACATGAGCGCTGGGTTTAAAACATTTTAAAGCACTAGATTGAGGAGCCTGGTCGTATATACGCCCCGGAGAGGAGCGTCTCGCTGCTAAAAGCTCACATTAGCGTCTGATATTGCGTAGCAGAAAGTTTGTGGCTTGGGTTTACTTCACTGACGGTGAAAAGAGTAAACTGTGCTGAAGTGCATAAAACTGTGATAAAACGATCCCACAAAAATGACAGATCGTCAGCTCTGGAGATCGTAAGACGGTCTAATATCGTCATATCACCCAGACCTATGCGGAACACAGTAAGAAAAACTACTACCCTGAGTCCTCATCGACCCGGTTACAACAAGTCATGGGATAATCTGACGTCTATGCATGATGAACGTTGAAACATTTGATTCTGAGGCTGAGACTGAGGGCTGTGTGACTGTGAGAATGCATTTGTCTGGTTCTCAAATGTCCTCTCACAGACTTTAACAACAGGAATCCAAAAGTACAAAGGTTTATTTTGATCGTCTCAATCTGTTGTGTCCAGGTCTGCACCAACCAGGGCGGCCTCTACCAGCGCACGACCGACAATGGCTTGGAGGTGTACCAAAGCAGAGACACCTTTCGCGTAGTGACGTGCGAGCGAAGTACGAGCGGACCTATTAAGCCGCCACACTGCGTCTTCGGAAGGTGGCGGAGGAGAACATCAACTCCACGCAGATCACCGTTGTCTGCAAAAAGAAACTCCCCGTGCGTTTGGAAACCTGCTAAAGCAAAACGTTCATACAGGTCTGAACGACTCGTGTGTTCAGAGCAGGACTCAGTAACTTATACAGTTTTATTTATTTATTAGTTTTGCACATAATAGCAAACAATCCATCAGAACATTAAGATATATTCATAAAAGTGCAGGAAGAGGCAGAAAACTCAAATGGGCTTATAATGAATAACAAAGATACGTTAGTTATGATAAAATACCACAAAAACTAAAACAATTCACAAATCACTTACATTCAATCAAAGAAACTCTTAAAGGGGGGGTATTATGTAAAATGGACTTTTTCAAGCTTTATATCATGTTATTATGTCATTCCCTCATTAAACACATGCCTGGAGTGTTGCCTTGGCTCATTCACATATTTTTGAGTAATCAGTAAAAACTTAGACGGCAGCCATTTTAGGTGTAGCTATGCCTCAGTCCTCCTAGGAACGCCCCCACCTCCTGGAGACGCCTCTGGACCTTTCGTCACCAGCCAAGCCACCAACCACTGCTCCTCAGCTCAGCAGAGCCCCCTCCCCGCACAGTAGTGTTGTTTAGATGCCACAGCAGTGTGCTGAAGGGGCGTGTCGGAAAGCTTCTTAAAGAGACAGAGGCCTATTTCAAGACGTTCAGTACAGCCATTTTGAGAGAGCAATTTTATTCAAGGCAGTTATTTTAATTTACTGCATATACAGACCAACAGAAGGTTACGTCATCATTGTAGTATGCTATAGACTGGTGCTATGTGATTGAAAAAAGCATAATACACCCCCTTTCATATATTTTTAAAGGACATTAGTGATGTGCCTTTTGCCTCTGTATCTCAAACGAAACTGTGCTCTTGATGTAACTGCTTTTGGCAAATGGAAATCTTTACTTTGACGTGTGTTGTAATGATGGACGTCAGTGTTGGCTCTAAAGTAAGACCTAAAGTGCTCTGGTGTGACTTCACTGCAGTTTCATTGTCCACTATCAGAGCGGCTCCTATAGGTCAAAGTAAAGTATGGGATTCCATTTGGGTGAAGAAATTCCCAAAGGTTTTGTGGAGATGTGATGAATTCATCTTAAACCCGCCCCTAATCTAATAAAGCAATGGCCTTTGTTACTGACTCCTGCTTTAAACTGAAATGACATTGTACTTTTAATGTCTTTCTTCTTCTGCATGATCTAAAATCTGATGAATAAAGCAAACAGCATGAAAACGTCTCTGACTCGTTCTGAAACCAACAGGAAATCAACTTCTATGTGTTACTTCCCTTTTCTCTGAATAATGCACTGACCCACATAACGGATAAGTCGCCAGTAATCTGACTACTTTTTCAGTAAAGAGTAATCTAACGCATTTCTATTTCCTCACCAGGAATCAGATTAAAGTTACTTTTCTAAGTCACAATCCGCTACTATTTAGTCATTTTCCTTTGTTGCAAAGAGTGACGTAACCTCTAATCCAAGTTACGTTTTCAGCCTGAGGAGCACAGGCGAGAGAGGAGCGTTTTCTCACTGGAAAAACTAATTAGTCACTATTTGAGTTTGTGTCAGATAAAGGTGACGATATTAAGGTTCGCTGTTAACTCTGTGCTGACAACAAAGTGTCATCGAGCTTCAGATTCTACAGCCAAGTAAGAAACATTTAGAAAAACTGACAGAGTTCCACCAGGAGGGGCAGCAAACAGCTACTGCAGGAGGAGGCGGTTATTGTCAGTGCCATGAAACGAGGTAAGACATGGGCCGTTTCTCAATCTGTGGACTTGTGGTCGCCCTGCCCAAAGCAAGGGGGCGCTTCGCGCCCTTTTGTCTCCCTCAATCTAAAATGATGGTATTGCTACTGCCTTTATGTTTGTTTTTAACTTTTTTCCCTATCTTACTTTTAGGATTTTTGGAATGCGCTAACGCGCCCTCTCGGTATCTGACAAAGTTTTGAAAGAGGTTTTGTGTTTTTTGACAATGCTGAGCACTCCGCCCTCAATATTGACATTATACAGAGAAACATTAGTATGAATTTGTATCACACTATATCTGCAAACTGAAGCATATTTTTACATTTTACTTAGGGCAGCGCCGCAGAACATCCTCACTTCTCGCTGAATTATGGAGTTTAACATTTTTCCATCAAAATAAAATGGGACGTTCTGGTCATCGCTACGGCAACACCGTGAAAAATATGGCATGGGTGTAATTGACTTTTCTGATCGGAACGATCTATAGGGGGCGCTATCGCGCCCAATTTGAATTTTGCCAAATGAAAGTGTTTAGGACTGTGACTTTAACAACTGATAACAAAATGAGCAAAATCGGGCTCCATATGTGCGAATGGGAGCCATTTAAAAAAAAAACTTTTCGTCGATGTTCACTGGGTGAAAATTGCGACGGTGCGAAAGAAAGAAAGAAAGAAAGAAAGAATAATATTCCCATATGAAAACAATGTTCCCGCTTACGCGGGTACCATAAACTATATTTTACCATAAACTATATATTTTCGGAAAGTGCTCGCACATTCCTACCTCATGGTAGAGGTCCTGAGTCACTAACGGGCACTTTGTCCATATAAATGTCTGTGTTAATAGAATCATTTTCAGCTTTGTTGTTGTAAGCTAACGCAGCGGCGGAGTGATCTGCGAGAAAATAGTCCCTCAAAATGCGGTAATTCATGTGATACAAGGTCAGTTATATTTCAAACATTATTCTATTAACACAGACATTTATATGGTTAGTCTGGTGTTATAAGTGATTTACCTCAGGTGCACTGTGGAGTGGGTCACACTGTTTTTAATGCAGGCTAACTGATACCATAGTTTTTAAGTTACAGATTTCTTCAGTCACAACTATGGTTTATTCACAGACAAATATAAATAAATAATAAATAGGCCTAACAAAATAAACCCAGGAACTGAAACCTGCTCCTTCAAGTTTTCTGATTTCGTTGCCACAGATTCAGCCGCAGTTTCTCACCGTAACCTCTTAACCCCCACCTGAACTGAGCTCATTTTCTCCAGTTTGGCTTTACCCAAATCTAAAAAAGCTTCTTGACAAAAAGCATCACAATAGCGACAAGAAGAAGAAGAAAACTAGGATGAAAATGCGATGCAAAAGCACAAACGCTCCACAAAAGAGCGAGTGACAAAAGAGCAACAAAAAAGTGACAAAATGAGACGACAAAGAACTGCGACGGCAACAACACAAGGAAAAAAGATCCATTTGGATGAGTTTTGTAGGTCTTAGCTTTCAAATGAGGCGTTACACTGGCCTATATAAGCTCTCCAAGAAACGTTTAGATTTGGGTAAAGCCGAACTGGAGAAAATGGTTTGGTTAAGGCAAAAGCAGCTGCAGTTCTTCTGCTGTAATGAAGCGTTCTCACCACTAGATGTCACTGTTTATCAGTTTAACCAACACAGTCAGAAACGTCACGGCATCTAAACCCATTTTCTCCAGTTCGGCTTTACCTAAATCTAAAAGCTTCTCGACTGGAGATTAACAGATTTGAAAGCTAAGACTTACAAAAGTGATTGTAACTTTTTTATCACATTTTTAAAGCGTTTTTGTCGTGTTTTCGTCTCTTTTTTGTTGTTGCTATTTTGATGCTTTTTTTAAGCTTTTAGATTTGGGTAAAGCCAAACTGGAGAAAATGAGCTCGGTTCAAGTATAGAGGTTAAACCAACACAGTCAGAAACGTACTTGCATCTTAACACCTTCCTTAACCAAGCACATGTTCTCCAGCTTTACCCAAATCTAAAGCTTCTTGACTGGAGCTACAGCTTATAGGCCAGAGTAACGCCTCATTTGAAAGCTAAGGCCTACAAAACTGGTCATAACTTTTTTTGTTGCGTTGTTGCTACGTAAGGTATTTTTTTTATTGTTTACTTTTATTTATTTATTTTCATTTTTATTCGTATTTTTTCTTTTTAGGTTTTTTCTTTTTTTCTTTTTATTATTATTTTTTAGTTTTTTAGTTTTAGGTTGTTGTTTTTTGTTTGTTTTTTTGTTCGTTTTTTCTTTTTCTTTTTTTTTCTTTTTCTTTTTTTCCTTTTCTTTTTTTAATTTTATTTTATGCTGTTCATTAAGATGGGTTTCTCGTGTTATGTGTTAACCGCTCTTGTTTTTTCCCCCTCCCTTCTGGTTTCTGTGGATCACAGTGGACTGAAGGATGATTTGTCATTGAAACCAATGATAACAGGAATAATGCTAAAATCAATAAAATATTTTATTAAAAAAAAAAAAAAATCTTTTTTAGATTTGGGTAAAGCCGAAGTGGAGAAAATGTGCTCGGTTCAGGCGGGGGTTAAGAGGTTAATAAACAAGTGACTCGTGTTGTCGACAGAGTTTGGAAATAGGAAAATCATTTTCCACGTGCTGCAGGTCATCAGGCACATTCAAACCAGAGACCTAAACCTCCAGTTCGGCTTTACCCAAATCTGAAAGCTTCTCGACTGGAGCTTACAGCCTCGTTTGAAAGCTAAGACCTACAAAACTGATCCTAGCTTTATTGTTGTGTTGTTTGCCGCGTTTGTGTCGAATGTTTTGTTGAATTTTTGACAATATTTTTGTGGCTTTTTGTTGATTTTTCATCACTTTACTTTTTTTAAACATTTTTTGTTGTATTTTTATTGCGCATTCACCACTTTCTTGGTAATTTGAGGCAAAACCCAACTCCCACAAATGCACACTGTCGTTGTGTTCTTGGGCAAGACACTTCACCCTCCTCTCCTCCAGTGTCTGTGTACACTGGTGTGTGAATGGGTGACGGGTTCCTTACTGTAAAGCGCTTTGGGCCTGATAAAAGCTCTGTATAAGTTGAGTCCATTTACCGTTTTTCCGTTGCTGTTTTTGTCCCTTTTTCGTCGCGTTTATTTACAGACCGGAGCAGCGCCTCATTTGAAAGCTAAGACCTTTTGATTTCTGAGACTATGTGTAAGATCAATGTGAGTGAAACACAACTCACGTGTGGTGGATTATTTTATTATTATGGAATGATTTCACTGACGTAAATGGCGTATGGCACTCGGAAGCTCAGCAGGGAAGGGCCTGGCAGGACTGGGATGGGAGACCGTTTGGGAAACACCAGGAAGCAGGGGCGGGCTGGGACAATCATTCAGCCCGGGCATTTTTTGGTTTGGACCAGCCCACCCATAGCACACAACTCCCACAGACTGGTCGCCTCGCTTATCATCACCGAGTATGGAGTGAATGAATAATGCACCAAATTGTAAAGCGACTTTGAGCATCTGGAAAAGCGCTATATAAGACTAATGCATTATTATTATTATTATTATTATATTATTATTATTATTATTATTATATTATTATTATTATTATTATATTATTATTATTATTTTATTATTATTTATTATTATTATTATTATTATTATTATTATTATTATTATATTATATTATTATTATTATATTATTATTATTATTATTATTATTATTATATTATTATTATTATTATTATTATCATTATTATTATTATTATCATTATTATTATTGTTATCATTATTTTTTATTATTATTATTATTATTATGATTATTATTTTATTATTATTATTATTATTATTATTATTGTCTGTGTAAGTTCTCAGTCGTACAGGAGTTGTCCATCTTCAAAGAAGGTACTTGAGTCATCTTCTGTACTTGGTAGTTGAGGTCTCCAAACGTTTCGCCTCTCATCCAAAAGGCTTCGTCAGTGAACAAGATTACACTCAGCCCGCAGCTTAGATAAAGACCAGTTGGGAGGAGTTGGGGTTGGCCCGGCTCCTCCCCTCTAATCACAGCTACTCTCCCCTGTGGGTAAAAACCTTTGAAGTAGAGCGTCTGTAACGACCTGCTCACCCCAGTATCGGTCAGTGCTGTCCTATTCATGGCTGATCACTGCTAATTACCTGCCTATTGTTCTTTTGTTAGCTGAGGTATCGTCTTCTTGGACTGGCCGTGTCCTGTCTGTTTTCCCCAAAGCAGATTGGAGTAAAAAGTAGAAAGATTAATTATTTATTTATTATTTATTATTTATTATTTATTATTATTATTATTATTATTATTGTTATCATTATTATTATTATTATTATTATCATTATTATTATTATTATTATTATTAATGTTTGCAGTTTTGACGAATCAAGCTCTACTTTTTCCTTATTTCTAAATGAACTGTCTTCTGTGTCACCTGTGCCTCTTTTCCATCCCCGCGGCTCACCACTCCCCCTACAGGTCACAGCAGGTCCTCCTCCTCCTTACACTCACACTTACTACTTTTTGTTTACCCGGCAGCAGCAGCCCCTCTCCCTGCTCTCCCCCCCGCCCCCTCCTCGTCTCCCCCTGTCCCCCTGTACACCCCCCCCCCCCCCCCCCCCTCCCTCCGCCTCAGAGCCTCCAAACGCTGGTTATTTTTAGCGCAGTTCGGTGGGGGACCGGGGCCCCTCCTCTTGCTCTGCTGCTTTTCTCCGGGAGGCTGCAGACCCGGAGCCCCGCGCATTCACGGCCAGGTTCAGCACCCAGAGCTTTGGAGGATTTAAAGTGTCAATAACACAATACAAACAAACAAAAACCCTTCAAGTTTACAGCCCAAGGACTAAAGGTGAGCAGCTCTTCAAAAGCGACATCTTTCATCAGGACAAAACTTGGCATTAGGCAAACACAGAGATCAGCCTCTGTATCTTGTTGAGTCAAGCCCCGGATATGTTTGTTATTTTTTACGAACAGCAAAAAAAAACAAAAAAAAGGCGCAGACGGTGATGTCACAAAACGCTGCGGTCCTGAGTGCGCGGCGGCTCCGCTCCGCAGCCTCCCCCCTCTCTCTCTCTCTACCTGCCTCCTCCTCTCTCTCCTCGCGCCTCTCTCTCCCCTCCCTCCCCCGCTCCTCGCTGCTCTCCTCGCCGCCTCGTGAACGATGTGGAAGACTGTCGCGTGGAGATGAGGCTCCGACATGCGTCCTTCCTCACGCTGCTGCTCTTCGGCCTGTGCGCGCTGGTGTCGCTCTCCTGGTACACGGCGTTCAGCGGATCCAGAGGTAAACGAACACTCCCCCCCCCGTCCCTCTCCCCCCCTCCTCTGACACTGGCTGCAGCCCCTCCGCGCCGTGGCCGAGGAGCATCGCCCTCAGCCCGGCTCAGCCCCGCGCACCGCAGCGCTGCTGGATTTCTGCAGCCGCGGAGTCTTTATGACCGTGGCGGATCGCTGTTTGCGTGCCTTTTACGCGCACGGGGCCGGGGCTGGTGTGTTGTTGTGTTGTTGTGCACCGTGCGGGGCATTAGCGCAGATTTCTGGGGGTGTGTGTGTGAGTGTGCGCGGTTTGTTTTGAAGCGGCTCGCCATAAATCAGCGCCAAAACCGTGACTTCATCGGGTTTGACGGGACTGAATCACGTCTAAAACAAACGGACCGAGCTGGAATAACAAATGACTGAAGTGGGTTTAACCACGAGACCATTAAAGGCCCCGTACCTGATATTTTCATCCTAGTAACACTTTGTTTTCCCTACGGGGTGAAAACTGCCATTTGTGATGAAATGTCTTGTGCGTAAAGCCTTTTTATTCACTGCCAGGCTGCTGTTGTTGTTGTTGTTGTTGTTGTTGTTGTTGTTGCCAATCTGTGGAAGTTGTGAAACATGAATGAACTCATCCCTGTGGAGAATGTGGATGTTGAAATGCGTTATAGGGATTTGAAATATTGGCGCTGACTCAAACTAGAGATGCACCGATCCAGCTTTTTTGCTTCCGATACCGATACTGGGGGTTTGAGTATCTACCGATATCCGATATTAACCCATACCAAAAGACTTTCTTAAAAGTGGCTGCTCTGAGTGAGTGCGTTTACAAGGGCTCGACATTCCCGGTTATTCGCTATTATTCCGGTTATGGCAAGAAATCGGGAAACTCAAATTCCTTGTTTACATGATCAAATAAGGAAACCGTTTTGAATTTAAGCTCTGTCCGCACAGGCGCATACATTACATTTCCGAGCACAATACGGTGAAAATATTAAAGCATAAATGTGTGGTTTATTGTGAGGCTTGTTCTTTTGAGTCACTTTGGGCTCAGTGTTTTGCTCGTCCTCGACATCCTGAGCTACGACAGTGACGGCAGATTGTGGATAATTCCTGACCTTTACCCGTCCTGGGTCTGTCTTTATCACCGAGTGGACCAGGGAGCTCTGGGAGAAGGTTAAAGCCGGGGCCGGTGTGAGAGAGTGGAGCTGATGGAGTTCACCCATAGTTAGTGGAGGAAAAACTTAATCCGGCTCTGTGTCGTGGTCGACTCCTCTGAGTCCGGAGGAAAACCAGCCGCCTTCAAACAGTCGCCGACAGTTTCCATCTTAAATATTCACTAATATTCTTTCATGGTTAAAATATAAAACTCCGGAAACAGGAAGTCTTCGGACTCGCCGCCATGTTTGTTTACGATTAACTGCGCCTGTGCAATATATGGGAAGTTTCTTAAAACGGGAAAATAGCGTAAACATGAAGTTATATCCCGGTTACTGACGGAAAATCCCAGCCAGAAAATCCGGGTTTCTCGAAATCGGGAAACTACGTTTATATAATCAAAGACAAAACCGGAATATTAAAAACTCCCGATAATAACCGGGAATTTCGAGCCCTTGTAAACGCACTCAGTGAAAAGTGCATGGTCCTATTTTCTCCAGAGTCAGATCAATAAAGTCTTATCTTTTCATGACGCTACAGATCAATTACATCTATTGACAAACGAATGGAAAACATTTAAGAAGGATCACTTTATCACTGCATCCTTGGGACAGGCTACTTATATTAATATACTCAAAATGATCATTACAAATATGTTAGGTCTGTGTTTCATAAACTAACACGAAGCACCGTCCTGCAGAGGTCATTTTATTTCATTGGCTACTCTATGTGTTTCATTCATAGTTTCTGACCCAGCCGTTATTAGCATGCTCCCGCTAGCTCTTGCTGCTCCAAACCGCGGCTATCAAAATACATTTGAAGAGGTTAAAATTAACTCAGCGACTGAATTCTCCAGGTTCTCAGCTTCAAAATGATATACAGCATGTTCATATTCTCTTAGGTTTAGTCGGTGAAAGTTGTGTTTTTAAAGCGTTGACAGCTAAAACTGGTATCGGTTCAGTATCGGATATTTGTAGCCGATACCCGATATCGTATTTTTCCCGTATTGGCTCCATGTCGGATAAAGGAGCATCCGTACAAACTACTGGCCGCTGGCTGCTCTGCTTTATGACCGCAACACTGGAGGCCGCCATTGCTGTAGTACCTCCATATCGCCGCTAGCATTGGAGCATTGGACTTTAGACACGTTTAAAACTACTTTAACGCCTGGTTTCTATTTTTTAAACACTTTCTACGGCTACATATTCTTCCTGAGATAACGCTGGGTTAGTCACAATTAAAGAAACCAGGCTGGTTTTGAAATCTCGTACTAATGAGGGTCGGACTGTTAGCATTGGAGCTGCGCGAGCTACACGTCACGCAAGGGCGGAGTCTACAGTGAAGATCCCGCCCTTATGCCCTTATTTTAGGAACATGCTTCGTCAGAGCTGGGGAGGAGGAGTCTGTAAATCCGCCATGATTTCCCCCTCGAGCGTGGTCATTGTGGTAAACGGGGAGGAGTGAGTAATGACGGTCTATTAATAATATGTCTATGGTACAAACTGATGTTGTCACGATACTAAAATGTTAAACTGGATTTCGGTACCACGGCAAAAAAAGGAAACTCTGTTCTCTTTGTATCTGCCCTGTTTGATCTACATTACAGAACTCATGGTTTTATCATGTCCTTTAAAAATCATAGTAAAAAGCTGTAATGTGTTTCGGATCTTCACCTGCAGAGTCAAATGCTAAAATATCTACATTATAAACTGTTTTCTGACTGGATTTGGCCCATGACCGTCAGGTGTTTCTGCTGCCGTCACTTTATAGAAGCAAAACAGTGCATTCATTCAAAGCAACAAAAATGTTTAAACTCCGCCTTTAAAATTCCTCTGAACATCCATGAGTCCAGCACAAACAGCAAACGTGTGACTAAACAGTTAATGTCATTTAATTCTGTTGAGAATTATTAAGAGAAAAGCCGCTTAATATCTGAGGCTAACTGAATGGACGCCGCTCGGCTAAGCCATTGAAACGAATGGGCCACAGAGCTAACGTTAGCCACAATCGCAAATTCTACTGTTTCCTAAAAAACGGCTGCGTCTTTCAACCTGGTCCAGCCGCAGTAATCAGATCCTACACTTCCACAAAGGATGCATTTAGTTTGATTCAGGGTTTAGCTCTCGTTTGACTTTTGGGAGCAGCCAGAGGAGGAGGGCCGCTCTGTGTGCAGGGGGAAACACAGAAAGTATCGATATCTGCTCAAAGGAATATCTCGCTCTGATACCACCTTCAGTATCGATTTAGTGTCAAGGAATTGATTTATTTTTGACAACTCTAACTCAAACACGACTTAACTAGGACCCAAATTTCCCAGGGGGCCAAAATATATGGGGAGTGTATTACCGAGGTCCATAAACAAAAGCTCCAGTAAATTATGTTTTGAATTGAACTTTTTTCAATAAATGAATAATAATGAGCCGGACTGTAGCCTCATAAAACGGCTCACACTTTACAAGCCTGTGTCACAAGTCTCTGCTGCACTGTCGTCCCGTGGCTATAATGTGTTGTTTATGTCCCGATCTCTTCTTATGTCAGTGCCCTCTGCTGGACACGTGTGGAATTCTGTCCTTTTTTCTTTTTAAGCTGCCCCCTAGTGGCTGTAGTGAGCATTCTGGTTATTTATGAAAGAAATTTAGTCGACTAAATTGACTTGCAATTTTAGTCGACTAAAACTAGACTAAAATTGAAGATATTTTTTTTACTAAATCTCGACTAACTCCGCACAGGAATGGGCTAGAGACCGGATTGAGTCATGTCGTGGGCCGGAAGTGGCCCGCGGGTCGCCTGTTGGAGACCCCTAGACTAGACCATTAACTGGTTTTACAATCACCGCGGTTCTTAAAGCTCAGGCAGGTTCATCGTAAGAACTTTAGGACCCTGTAAACTCCTGTCCCGTCTCAAGAGCCGCAGTGTGTTTGTGTAAAGTCGTTAAATCCAAAACACATGAAGTCAGCGGCAGGTCCATGGGTCAGTCAGTCAATCAGTTTATTTCTATTGCACTTTACAACAACAGCAGACCAAAGTGCTTTACATAAAAACACAGAGAATTGATCTGCACATGGGACTGAAGGATCCAAAGTGCAGATGCAGCGATACGACATTGGGTTTCGACGTCACCTCCACCAACAGACTGAAGAACGATTGATTCTGTGACTGCACCAGTATCGGCTCGATACCACACACTTGTACTCATTAATCCGATACCACAAACTCTGAGACGAGGAGAGCTGACTTCATCACAGACTCCACTCCCTAAATCAGAGTCTGAGCTGGATTTAACCAGAGCTAAAGGTTGTCTTCATTCATGGACCTCAGCGCTGGGTCTGCAGTGTTTACAAGACGACAGGCTAATGTTGCTAACTAGCTGCTAACGAGTTTGGCGATTCTTAAGCCGCTTTATGCTCAGGGACTTCATGCATCTGTAAAACTGATCCAGCCACTAAAACGTACTCAGAAAATGGAAAGATGAAGAGATGTCCATATTGAGCGAAATTTAGCTGCAGCAAAAATGATCCAAATGCTGCAGGCGACCCTCGTCTACAGAACACATGAGGAAGTCCACAGGCAGCTGTAGTGAGTGGCTCATGCTAAAAGAGGCTAGTCTAGGAGTAGTAATATTGTTTATTTGTTTATTGTTTATTTATTAGGATCCCCATTAGCTGTGCCCATGGGCCAGCTAATCTTCCTGGGGTCCTTTTTAAAAACAACTCATTTAAGATCAATTTAAATTACATGACAGGTTTCTAATAAAACATATAATGTAAATATCTTTGTTGAAACAAAGTCCATCTTCAGTTCATTTTGTTTCATATCTGAACATGTTTACATTTCAGTATTCATAATACAGTATTCATAATACAGTATTCATAATACAGTATTCATAATACAGTATTCATAATACAGTATTCATAATACAATATTCCGTGATTAGAAACTTAAATTCATCAAAGTCTTCAATCAACATCAATACATTCTACACATACATAGGCACTAACGTTGACACAGTTTTTACATATATTATGTTATTTCATAATTCAAATATGACCCTCCCAAAAGCATCTTTATTTGTTTCTTAAATGCCACTACTTGTTTTGTGTTAATTAACATTACTGGCAATTTATTCCATTCTTTCATTGCTCTGAAGGTTACAGTTTGTTGACCAAAATTGGCTTTGGAACTTGTCACCATCTCAATACTATTACTGAATTAAAATAAATGAATACAGCCCAGGCCCTCAGTAACTTTCATACATGTTCTGTTCTCAGTTTGGCCTTAACCATCTCCATTTAACACTTTATAAATCAACAAAGTGAGACCCAGGAAACAAATCACACCATTGAGCCTCGGAAAACAATGATAATGAAATTATATGTAATGAAAAATGAATAAAATAAAAGTCAAATTCTGCTAGAAAGTCTCTTAAAAGTGTAGCTTTACTCAAGGAAATGTAAATGAGTAAAGTAACTAATTACTAACCGATCTGCTGTGGAAAAGTCTGTCTATAAACTGTATACACTTCAAAAAGTCTGAAGGAAATGCCTCCGACTCGGACCAGTATTCCACATCGGCCAGTACTCGAATCAAAGTACTCGTAAAGTGGTATCGGTTCATCCCTTGTTTAGTTTTTGAATAAGCAAATTATAAGTGTAAATATTCAGGCAGGGATTAGATGTTAAAAAAGCCTATAAAGTCTGTCAGACAGAGAGAGGCCACTTATCTTCACTGTCAAAGAAATAAAGCATCACATGTCAGTGTTATGCATCAAATATGGCCTAAATTCATTGTACAGAATTGACAGTATTTTCCACATTTCTAGAGTCCTTTACCGGGCATTTGATCTCTGATTTGTGTAGTAACATTACTATTATTCTATGACGGAGCGCCGGGCCTGACGTTGAAAACAGATCTTGTTGCAGTGACTTCATCCAAACTGTGTTGAGCGACGGAAGATTGAAGTAGAATCTACATCAGTGCAGTTTATTTTGGGGCTGGTCCTCCTGCTTCACTTTGTCACACGAGCGTGAAACGTTCATATAATTAACTATTTGGATGTGCCAGAGGGATTGTGAGAGCGAGAAATGAGTTTGAGCCAAAACTAAACAAATGATTGTTGTGTTTGTGACATTAATATTCAAATGGACTTGTTGTCACCTGCATAAACCCTGCTCAGGGGTAACTTCCACACTCCCACATTAATGGATGTGGAAAAGCCTGAACATCCAGCTGATGTTTGGAGACGAGCCGACAGGTGAGACGAGGACGTTTAGTTCAAGTAAGAACAAAGTCCGGAGACACTCGCGGTTAATCATGAACCAGGTGCACGAGTTTTCCTGGATTTCAGTCAAAGGTTTATTGTTTGAACAGTGTTTTGTCCTGCTCTGGTTTAACCTTATTCTGTCGGGTTAAAGGCATTAAAAGTCATTGAATGAAGCCGGGGCGGGCAGTTCGGTTACATGACATCACTTTGGAAGAAATTGTACTTGGTTGCGTGTTGTTGTTGTCGCGTTTTTGTCACTTTTTGACACTTTTTTCAAGAAGCTTTTAGTGATGGCAAAAAAATGTGCTTGGTTTGGGTGGGGGTTAAGGGTGTCCATGGTAACCGATTAACCGTTAAAAATTGCGTAACCGAGTGAAAGCATTTTGCTCGGTTAACTGGCGTGTATAATTTGCCGTGCCATTGAAATACTTGTAATACATTTTTGCACCACCAGAGACCGCCAGAGCGCTCCCACACATTTGTTCAGGAGAAGCCGTCATGGCGCATGGCTAAGCTAGTTTAACTTTTCAATATGAAGCGGGCCATGAACAGCACAGCGTGGGAGAATGACGGATCAAAATGCAAGTATTGCATTGCAGAGCTTAGATATACTTCAACTTCAACAGCCGACACCCGGGCATCACTTAGGAGGTAGCTAGGTAAGCTAAAGGCACAAAACTCACCTTTCCCGTTATTGTTAAAACGTGCTGGAGAGATAAGTGTTGTTGTTGTTGTTGTTGTATGCATGAATGACTGTTTCTTTGCACAATGTTTCAAAAAAGCGGCTAAATGACTGCAGGTAAAATAAATAAAAATACTGTAGGGCCACGTGAACGCAAGTCAGTGACCTACTTTACTGCTCTGTCATTACCACTGTTACACTAATGGTTACCCGAGTATTAACCGCTAATGGCCTCGGTTAACGGTTAATGAAAAACTTGAAAACGTGCAGCCCTAGTGGGGGTTAACTATAGGTAAGTGCTTTATTTGTCATAGTACAACCGCACAACGAAATAGTGTTCAGGTGTTAGTCCTGAGCCGGAGGTCGGGGAAAATGTAGTACCCGGAGGAAACCTGGCTGCCTTCAGTATAATAATAATAATAATAATAATAATAATAATTTCAGATAATAATTTAGCCCTGGTTTAGTCCTGTTTTAGCCCTGGTTTAGTCTTGGTTTAGTCCTGTTTTAGTCTTGGTTTAGTCTTGGTTTAGTCCTGTTTTAGTCTTGGTTTAGTCTTGGTTTAGTCCTGTTTAGTCTTGGTTTAGTCCTGTTTTAGTCTTGGTTTAGTCTTGGTTTAGTCCTGGTTTAGTCTTGGTTTAGTCCTGTTTTAGTCTTGGTTTAGTCTTGGTTTAGTCCTGGTTTAGTCTTGGTTTAGTCCTGTTTTAGCCTGGTTTAGCCTGCTTTAGTCCTGGTTTAGTCTTGGTTTAGTCCTGGTTTAGTCTTGGTTTAGTCTGTTTTTTTTTTTTTTTAGTCCTGGTTTAGTCTTGGTTTAGTCCTGTTTTAGCCCTGGTTTAGTCCTGCTTTAGTCCTGGTTTAGTCTTGGTTTAGTCCTGTTTTAGCCCTGGTTTAGTCCTGCTTTAGTCCTGTTTTAGTCCTGTTTTAGTCAGGTCTGGGCAGGTCTGGAAGAAGGAGATAATCCTGAGAAAGTCTCGTGAGAAAAGAGCGAGTCTCGACCTGCAGTCAGATAACAGAGGCTGTTCTCAGGACGAGTCTGGGTTTAGTCCCGGGTTTGTCCTGGTTTAACCTTGGATTTCATCATTTTCAAATGTCACACGTTTAATTAGTCACTGATTTACTCACTGTGGAGATATTGTTCTGCAGATGAATTTGTATATCAGTCGATAGAAGTAATAGTATAAAAGTACAGTGGTGGAAAAAAGTATTTAGTCAACCAACAATTGTGCAAGTTCTCCCACTTAAAAAGATGAGATAGGCCTGTAATTTTCATCATAGGTAAACCTCAACTATGAGAGACAAAATGAGAAAAAAAATCCAGAAAATCACATTGTCTGATTTTTAATGAATTTATTTGCAAATGATGGTGGAAAATAAGTATTTGGTCAATAACAAACAAGCAAGATTTGTGTCTCTCACAGACCTGTAACTTCTTCTTTAAGAGGCTCCTCTGTCCTCCACTCGTTACCTGTATTAATGGCCCCTGAACATGTTATCAGTATAAAAGACACCTGTCCACAACCTCAAACAGTCACACTCCAAACTCCACTATGGTGGAGATTTTGAGTGAAAACCTCCTTCCATCAGCAAGGGCATTGATAATGAAACGTGGCTGGGTCTTTCAGCACGACAATGATCCCAAACACATCGCCCGGGCAACGAAGGAGTGGCTTCATAAGAAGCATTTCAAGATCCTGGAGTGGCCTAGCCAGTCTCCAGATCTCTAAACCATATAAAAAATCTTTGGAGGGAGTTGAAAGCAGTGTTAATTTCGTCGACTAAAATATTTAGTCTTAATTTTAGTCAAAGTGATATTTCTGTGACTAAAATTGGACTAAAACTAAATTAAAAGTTTTTCATGACTAAAACTGTGACTAAAATGTCCAGATATTTTAGTCGACTAAAATAAGACTAAATAAAAATGAAAAGGAGAGACTAAAATCATCCAAACTTGTATTGACCGTCTGAAAGAGCCTCAGATCATGTAAATCCTCTGAGCTTTGTTCATATGGGAGCAGCTCCATGAAGCCGAGGAGCTGATTAAATATGATTATAATGAATATTATAAATGCAAAGTAAGTAAATTTACTTGCAATTTTAGTCGTCTAAAACTAGACTAAAATTGAAGATATTTTTTTACTAAATCTTGACTAAAATTGAATTACATTTACGTCAAAAAATAAGACTAAAACTAAATTAAAATATGTTGTCAAAATTAACACTGGTTGAAAGTCTGTGTTGCCCAGCGCCTGCCCCAAAACATCACTGCTCTAGAGGAGATCTGCATGGAGGAATGGACCAAAATACCAGCAACAGTGAAACCTTGTGAAGACTTACAGAAAACGTTTGACCTCTGTCATTGCCAACAAAGGGTATATAACAAAGTATTGAGATGAACTTTTGTTATTGACCAAATACTTATTTTCCACCATCATTTGCATATAAATAAATTAAAAATCAGACAATGTGATTTTCTGGATTTTTTTTTCTCATTTTGTCTCTCATAGTTGAGGTTTACTCATCTTTTTAAGTGGGAGAACTTGCACAATTGTTGGCTGACTAAATACTTTTTTCCACCACTGTAATAGTACTATGTGATAAATAGGGCTGGGCAATAAACGGCACCAGTCTAGTATCGGAAAAAAAATATCGGTTCTACTGGAATCGGAAAAATTAATGTATCGAAAAAAGGAACCGGAAATAAATATTAAATCTCTATATTCAGGTTTTGATGCTGTTGTTTTTTTATTGAGTGATAGAACATAGAAGTAGAATGTGAATCAGTGTAATTTATTTTTCTTCCCTTTAGCACCGCTCAAAGCTGCGCACGGGCTTGAAACGTGCACATAAACAATTCGTTTGAACAATTCGGACATGCAGGAGGGATTGTGAGAGCTAGAAAAGAGTTTGGGCCAATCAAAAAATATCACAATTTATGCAGGAAAACCCCAGCTTTAAAAGAAAAAAAAGTGAAACACAAGTTGAAAAAAATGTTTAAAAAAGGCAGGAAGAATTGTGAAAAATTGGAGAGAAAAATTTGGAAAACAAGTGGAAAAATGAAAAAAGATAAAAAATGAATAAAATTTGTTGAAAATGGGGGAAAAACTTGGAAAGTGTTTTTTTTCTACCTTTTCTTGGTTGTTTTACCTCAAACAAATGAGACAAATGCAAAAAAAATGTAAGAAATAATGAAATGAAACGGAATAAATTACCATTACGGTTCTATGTGATAAATAATCTAGTATCGGTATCGAAACCCAAGTATCGGTAAAGTACTGGTGTCAAAAAAAAAAGTGCTAGTGATAAAAAGACGTTTAAAAGTGAATATGCCCATATATGGAAGTGTAGAGGCGTGTCATCTGTGATGTCATTTTACATTTAAAATAACAAACTAACAAATAGCCGATACTGAACCGATACCTGTTTTGCCTTCTCTCCAGTTAGGCTTTACCCAAATCCAAAAGCTTCTAGTCTGGAGTTTCGCAGCCTACAGGGCAGGGCAACGCCTCATTTGAAAGCTAAGACCCACGAAACTGATGGTGAAGTATTTGTCGCATTGTTGACGGGTTTTGTGAAGTGTTTTGTCGTGTTTTCGTAGTTTTTTTGGGTTGTATTATTATTTTTTTTTACTTTTTCATCACTTTTTTCTCATTTGAAAGCTCAGACCTACGAAAGTGAGTGGCGTTTTTGTCACATTTTTGATGCGTTGTCGACTCTTTTTTTGTCATGTAAAGTGTGAAGTAACAAAAGGGGCCGATATTATCAGACTCGATCTTCTCCTCTGCTCCGATTTACTCACACTGTGTTGGTTTGGCAGTTTTGTTGTGATAGTAAGATGTTGCTTTGAATGAAATAAATAATTAAAAAAATAAAAATAATGACATCACTCAAATATTTTCACTGCATAAAACACATTGATATACCGTAGTAGTATAACGTAGTATTTCTGTGACACTGATAACGTAGTATTTCTGTGACACTGATAACGTAGTATTTCTGTGACATGATAACGTAGTATTTCTGTGACATTGATAACGTAGTATTTCTGTGACACTGATAACGTAGTATTTCTGTGACATTGATAACGTAGTTTTCTGTGACACTGATAACGTAGTATTTCTGTGATATTGATAACGTAGTATTTCTGTGACACTGATAACGTAGTTTTTGACTTGGTAGTATTTCTGTGACATTGATAACGTAGTATTTCTGTGACATTGATAAGTAGTATTTCTGTGACATTGATAACGTAGTATTTCTGTGACACTGATAACGTAGTATTTCTGTGACATTGATAACGTAGTATTTCTGTGACACTGATAACGTAGTATTTCTGTGACATTGATAAGTAGTATTTCTGTGACACTGATAACGTAGTATTTCTGTGACATTGATAACGTAGTATTTCTGTGACACTGATAACGTAGTATTTCTGTGACATTGATAACGTAGTATTTCTGTGACACTGTAGTATATTTCTGTGACATTGATAACGTAGTATTTCTGTGACACTGATAACGTAGTATTTCTGTGATATTGATACGTAGTATTTCTGTGACACTGATAACGTAGTATTTCTGTGACATTGATAACGTAGTATTTCTGTGACATTGATAACGTAGTATTTCTGTGACACTGATAACGTAGTATTTCTGTGATATTGATAACGTAGTATTTCTGTGACACTGATAACGTAGTATTTCTGTGACATTGATAACGTAGTATTTCTGTGATATAACGTAGTATTTCTGTGAACTGATAACGTAGTATTTCTGTGACATTGATAACGTAGTATTTCTGTGATATTGATAACGTAGTATTTCTGTGACACTGATAACGTAGTATTTCTGTGACACTGATAACGTAGTATTTCTGTGACATTGATAACGTAGTATTTCTGTGACACTGATAACGTAGTATTTCTGTGACATTGATAACGTAGTATTTCTGTGACACTGATAACGTAGTATTTCTGTGACATTGATAACGTAGTATTTCTGTGACATTGATAACGTAGTATTTCTGTGACATTGATAACGTAGTATTTCTGTGATATTGATAACGTAGTATTTCTGTGACATTGATAACGTAGTATTTTCTGTGAATTGATAACGTAGTATTTCTGTGACACTGATAACGTAGTATTTCTGTGACACTGATAACGTAGTATTTCTGTGACACTGATAACGTAGTATTTCTGTGACACTGATAACGTAGTATTTCTGTGACACTGATAACGTAGTATTTCTGTGACACTGATAACGTAGTATTTCTGTGACACTGATAACGTAGTATTTCTGTGACACTGATAACGTAGTATTTCTGTGACACTGATAACTAGGGGTGTTGAAAAATATCGATTCGCCGATATATCGCGATATTACGTCGCGCGATTCTCGTATCGATACAAAAGCGCCCGTATCGATATTTAAACATCTATTTTTGGGGAAATATTCATTGCAGCGTCTCTCTTTGGTCCTGCACTTTTACTCCCGCCCGCTAGATGGCAGCGCACCGCGCAGCCCGCTTGAGTAACAGTAGAATTTAGTGAGAGTTAGAGAAACACAGGAAGCGTTTAGCATGGAAAAGAATGAGCTATGAGACGCTACGGGGCTCTTTTAAAACTCTACATTTGGCTTTGGCTTTTACAGCAAAGACAGAGACCTGGATTATTACGAGAGCCACAGCTTTGTGCATATTGCTGAGTGCGTCGCCGCTGCGTTTGGAGAGGATTTATCTTCGTAGCATGGATTTATCTTCATAGCATTTTATTACGGAATTAAACGAAACCGAGGGGAAACTACAGTAAATACAGCATACTCATGTTAAACCTGTGTCTCGCCACTGCAGTACTACGACACAAGTTTAAAAAGAGCCTGCTGTAGTTTCCCCTCTGCTTCAGTTGTGTGCTACTGCTGCGTGTGATGCCCGTGTCATTATGTCCCTGATCTACGAGTGACACCCGTTGTGGAGTAGACACGATTTTAAATGCCCCGTCTGAGTTATTGTATATTTTAATGGATGAAACCCATAATAGTTACTGATCGCCAAGGACTCCCAACTATAGAAATACTAGAAAACGTGCATCCCCAGTAATTGGTTTCATTACTAGGTTTCCAAGAAATCTGTTTTCTGTTCAAAGTTACATAATCACCATAAACACCACAGTCACAAGCACATTAGTGAAAAGCATTTATATCATAAGATAAATAGATCAAATGTATTTGATACAAATCTAATGAAGGTGGACTAGTTTACTGAATAGTTGTTTCCAAAGTAGTAAAAAAATAATCGCAATAATCGTCTAATTCTTCAATATCGGGATATATCGTATCGTATCGTATCGTGACCCTTGTATCGGGATACGTATCGTATCGCCTGAGACTAGGCGATACACACCCCTACTGATAACGTAGTATTTCTGTGACATTGATAACGTAGTATTTCTGTGACATTGATAACGTAGTATTTCTGTGACATTGATAACGTAGTATTTCTGTGACATTGATAACGTAGTATTTCTGTGACATTGATAACGTAGTATTTCTGTGACACTGATAACGTAGTATTTCTGTGACACTGATAACGTAGTATTTCTGTGACATTGATAACGTAGTATTTCTGTGACATTGATAACGTAGTATTTCTGTGACACTGATAACGTAGTATTTCTGTGACACTGATAACGTAGTATTTCTGTGACATTGATAACGTAGTATTTCTGTGACACTGATAACGTAAACTCAAAAAAAACTCAAAAAAAGAGGGGATAAATCAACACAACTGGACTTACTTTTAAAAAGAGCTGACAGTTTCGCTGTCCATCCAGACAGCTTCCTCAGAGCTGTTGTCCGTGGTGACCACACCCACCAGATATAGATGTGGTGGGCGTGGATGGTGAATACCCAGTGACGGCTAATGACGTCACTGGCAGGGGCCCCAGACATGGCCCGGGTCCAAGCCGTGTCTGGGGCATCCTCCGGATGGCTCGGTCCCAGGTGTTGGACAGCTGGAACCTAAGTCCCCCTCGTCTGTTGATGGCCGGGCGCATGGCTCTCTCGTATATGGCTTCCTTGACTCCTCTCTCAAACCACCGCTGCTCCTTGTCCAACAGACGTGTGTCTCTGTCCTCAAAGGAGTGACCCGTCTCCTCCATGTGTAGGAACATGGCAGAAGTTGGGCCAGACGATGTTTTCCTCCGGTGCTGAGAGAGGCTCTTCTCCAAGGGCTGAGCTGTTTCCCCGATGTACATCTGATTACACCCCTCTGTGCCGCAAGTGATACCATAAACCACCCCTGCTGTCCTACCCTTGGGGATCTTGTCCTTAGGGTGTACCAACCGGGAGCGTAAGGTGTTGAAGGGTTTAAGTGATGTACGGACGCCATGTTTGGAGAAAATGCGTTTGAGTTGTTCTGACAAGTTAGCCACATACGGGAGGGTGATCTGAGCCTTGTGTTTATTCAATGTTCTGCTTTTGGGCTTCATGCCTTGACTTCTGTTTGATACCCGAGCGAAAGTCCAATCTGCATACCCACATTTCTGCAAAGCCTCACGCACATGATGGTATTCAGCCACTCGGTCCACCTCTGAGGTCGTGATGGAATCCGCTCTGTACAACAAAGTGCTGACTACCCCTAACTTGTGGACTAGTGGGTGGTGTGAGGAGAAATGCAGGTACTGGTCCGTGTGAGTCTTTTTACGGTAGACAGAGACGCTCAGCCCACCTGTATCGTCCACTTTCACCAGGCAGTCCAGGAAGGGAAGACGGTTGTTATTCATGCCCTCCTGAGTAAACTTGATAAAGGGGTCCACTGAATTGATATGAAGAAAAAATTCCAGCGCCATATCCTTCTGCAGCACAACCCATGTGTCATCCACATATCTGTACCAGTGTGAGGGGGGGTTTCCCTGGAAGGAGCTGAGGGCCTGCCGTTCAAACATCTCCATATAGAGATCAACTACTACAGGGGAGACAGGAGAACCCATCGCGCAACCGTGTTTTTGCCTATAATATTTGCCTCTAAAGACAAAATAGGTGGTTCTAAGGCAAAGACTCAACAGTTCGCAGATCTGATCAATGCTGAGTCTAGTCTGGTCCTGTAGGTTGGGCTCCTTCTCTAAGCTCCTCCTGACCGCTGTCACAGCCCCATCAGGTGGAATGGAAGTAAATAATGACGTGACATCATAGGATGTAATGGTTTCACCTTTACCAAGTCTAATGTGTCGGATCTTTTTGACAAAATCCTGACTATTTCTCACGTTGTGTTTTGAGTTGCCCCTCAGTGGCGACAACAGGGAGACAAGATGTTTTGCAATGTTATACGTGACAGATCCAATGCTGCAGGTAATAGGACGGAGGGGGGTATCCTCCTTATGGATCTTGGGGAGTCCATAGAAGGTGGGCGGTGTTGAAGATGTAGGGTACAGCCGCAAATAGAGCTGTCTATCAATAGCGCCAGATGTTTCTAGAGATTTTAAACCCCCACCACTTCCGTTCTATACTTAGATGTAGGGTCGCGTTTGAGCAGTTCATATGTTTCTATATCACATAATAACTTCTGCATTTTTGCGTCATAGTCCAAAGTGTCCATAATCACAGTGCACCGACCTTTATCCGCTGGCAAGATGGTCACCTCCCTGTTCTTACTGAGGCTCCTCAACGCTGATTCTTCCCCCATTGAGATGTTACGTTTGGGCGGTTTGCAGCGGTAAATGCTGTTCGAAATAGCATTCCGCAACTCATCTGCTTCTGCTGGTTTTAGGGCGGCTTGTTTAATGGCACTTTCTGTTGTTGTGATAAGCTCCGTTACGGGTATCCGGTCAGAAGTCGCCGCAAAGTTAAGCCCTTTGGAGAGTACGCGTAGCTCGTCGTCCGTCAGGTTATGGCTACTAATATTCTTAACCCAGTTATTGTCTATGTTTTGCGGTTGAAGTTGTGATCCTTGCTTCCCCCCTCTGTTGTTCGTATTCTGCCACCTTGAAAACTTTCTATTTGTTTATCCTTAACACGAATATGTTGTGCTAACTGCGCATGCTCCGTGAACCGTTGAACCCGGCTGAATGTAGCTTCCGGGAGCGTTTCTGACAGCTGTGTCTCCAGCCTACGTTGATGTGATTGTAGGTTTTTGATGGTGAACACTGTTTGCCTGATGCGCTCATTCAACAAGGCTCTTTCCGCCCGCTTTAGTATCTCCCTCGCTTTGTGGCCTCTCACACAGGATCGTAAACGTAGGCTATCAGGTGTTATCCCACTGCCATTGCACCGGAGACTGAACCGCAGGTGGTTCCTGAAGTTGGCCACCTTTCTCGATGTTTTCTCATATTCTCTCACGGTCAAAAGGCATTCTTTGCCAAATTCTGACTTAATAAGACAATGTAATTTCTCAGTCATCCAGGTAATTAATTAACTCAAAAAAGAGGGGATAAATCAACACAACTGGACTTACTTTTAAAAGAGCTGACAGTTTCGCTGTCCATCCAGACAGCTTCCTCAGAGCTGTTGTCTGGACAAGCTGTTGTCCAGACAACAGCTCTGAGGAAGCTGTGAGAAGTAAAGCTCTGACCCGAGTGGTGGACAAAGCTTTGAGCGTCTTGAGCCTGATCGAGTTTCCTTCAGAGAACCGGAGCCGACGCTGTTAAATATTCAGCAGCTGCGAGACCCAAGACCCGGAGACGCTTCAGTTTTTAATAACGGAAAAATTACAAAATTCGACAAAACTCAACAAAAAATGACAAAGTGACAAAACAAACAAAAAGTGACGAAAAAGTAACGTAAAAATAACAAAAAGTGGGGGGGAAATGACAAAAACTCGACAAAAAAATGACAAAAAGTGACAGAAATTCAACAAAAATTACGAAAAAAATTATGAAAAAACAACCAAAAATTACGAAAAAGTGACAGAAACTCAACTAAAAATGACAGTTAAAAAAAAATGAAAAAACGACCAAAAAATGACAAAAAAGTAACGAAAAGTGACAAAACAAAACAAAAAGTGACGAAAAAGTAACGTAAAATAACAAAAAGTGGAAAAATTACAAAACTCGACAAAAAAAAAGACAAAAAAATGACTAAAAAAGTAACAGAAATACAACAAAAAATTACGAAAAAATTATGAAAAACGACCAGAAAATGACAAAAAAGTAACGAAAAAGTGACAAAAACAAAAAAATAACTCGGCAAAAAAACTCGGCAAAAATGACAAAAAAGATGACACTTTTTTTTTTGACAAAACACGGCGACAACGTGACAACAAAGTTCCGGTCACTTTTGTAGGCCTTAGCTTTCAAATGAGGCATTACACTGTTGCTCTTCAGTCGAGAAGCTTTGAGATTTGGGTAAAGGAGAGTTTTCCTAATCTGAGACTCGTGATGCAGAATGGTGAGCAGTGAGCAGGTCCGGTGTTTGTGGCAGATGGTCTCAGTGTGAGTCCGAGCTGCTCCTCTGCCCACTCGGTCTCCAAAATACAAAAAAGTGGAAAAATTACAAAACTCGACAAAAAAAGACAAAAAAAAGACTAAAAAAGTAACAGAAATACAACAAAAAATTACGAAAAAAATATGAAAAACGACCAGAAAATGACAAAAAAGTAACGAAAAAGTGACAAAAACAAAACAAAAGTGACAAAAACAAAAAATAACTCGGCAAAAAAACTCGGCAAAAAAGATGACACGTTTTTTTTGACAAAACACGGCGACAACGTGACAACAAAGTTCCGGTCACTTTTGTAGGCCTTAGCTTTCAAATGAGGCGTTACACTGTTGCTCTTCAGTCGAGAAGCTTTGAGATTTGGGTAAAGGAGAGTTTTCCTAATCTGAGACTCGTGATGCAGAATGGTGAGCACTGAGCAGGTCCGGTGTTTGTGGCAGATGGTCTCAGTGTGAGTCCGAGCTGCTCCTCTGCTGCTCCTCTGCCCACTCGGTCTCCAAAATACACCTCATCACTGAATGATCCCGTTACACCTGGTTTAAACTCTGAGGTGGAGATAAGGAAACATGGATTCAGTTACGGATTTGAATAAACAACGGTAAAATTAGCTAATTGATCTCATGGTGGAGAAATTCTCAAAACTATCAGGAGCAAACGATCAAAGAAGAACAGGAACACATGCAAACAGATCAGAGAGTCAGAGAATATGAGAATCTTCTGTGAATATAAATACTAATAAATAATAGAACAGAATATGAGTTGTTAAAAGTAGCAAAATGTCAACACAAGCACTCGTGCTTCACAGCTCGAAGGCCCCGGGTTCGATTCCCACCTGGACGGGGCCTTTCTGTGGAGTTCATGTTCTCCCCATGTCTGCGTAGGTTTCCTCCACCACTAAACATGTACAATAGGCCAGGATGAATGATGTGTGAATGTGTGGTGGTCAGAGGGACCGTTACCACCGAGTGTGGAGTGAAAGTATCATTGTCTCATGTAAAGCACTTTATGTCTGTGAAAGGCGCTTTATAAATAAAGTCTTCTTCTTCTTATAGCAATCTCACAAAATGAAACATTCAATTCAAGAAAGTGAGTCAGAATCTTCCGCCAAAGTCAAAATATTCCGAAGAACATTGGGTTAAAGTCGCCTGTGAATCAAATCCATGTGAAATATGAATCATCATATTTATGATAAATATGAAACCGTCTCCTGAATTCTTAGCAGAGTTTAGAGTTTTGTTCTGTAGGTGATTCAGACACGGCTCACTGGTTTGTCTACGCTGCAGGTCTGTGTCTGCCCAGAGTGTGAACGGCAACAGTTCACCTGCACAGCGCCCCCTGCTGTTCATTAGTGTTTTTCTCTCAGAGCAGAGACTGTCCTAAACTGTCCTGAACTCTCTGACACTAACCCCCCCCCCCCCCCCCCCCGGCTCTCGGTCACGGGTTTAAGTCCTGGTTCTGGTCTCTGCCCAAACACAAAGTCACAAAGATGGCCGCCGCCGCCGCGCTCGCCTTTGTTTCCGTGGGAACAGACACCTCAGATCCAGATCAATGGAGGCTACTACTATTACTACTGTTACTACTACTACTACTACTACTACTGTTACTGCTACTACTGTTACTACTACTACTACAACTACTACTACTGTTACTACTACTACTATTACAGCTACTACTACAACTACTACTACTGTTACTGCTACAACTATTACTGTGACTGCTACTACTGTTACTACTACTATTACAACTACTACTACTACTACTACTGTTACTGTCAACTATTACTACTATACTGTTACTACTACTATTAGAACTACTACTACTACTACTGCTGCTACTACTATTACAACTACAACTACTACTACAACTACTACTACTACTGCTGCTACTACTGTTACTACTACTACTACAACTACTACTACTACTACTACTGCTACTACTATTACAACTACAACTACTACTACTACTACTACTACTACTACTACTGTTACTACTACTATTACAACTACTACTACTACTACTACTACTACTACTACTTCTATTACAACAACTACTATTACAACTACTACTATCACAACTACTACTACTATTGTTACTGGTACTACTGTTACTGCTACTACTACAACTACTACTATTACTACTACTACTACTACTACTATTACAACTATCACTGCTGTGCTGCTACTACTATTACGCTACTACTACAACTACTACTGCTGCTACTACTACTACTACTACAACTACTGCTACTACTACAACTACTACTATTACAACTATTACTGCTACTACTGTTACTACTACTACTACTACTACTACTGTTACTGCTATTACTATTACAACTAATACTACTACTACACTTCTTGCCTTTAGAGCTTACAGCCTTTAGGCCTCATTTGAAAGCTAAGACCTACAAACTGACAATTTACATTTTTGTATCTTTGCATCGCTCTTTAGTCGTGTGTTGTTGTCGCTCGTTTTAGATTTGGGTAAAGCCGAACTTTTAACGCTCGGTTCAGGTCGTTGTAGTTGTGGGATGAGGGAGCGCTTTGACCTCTGTGCCCCTCCCTCCCTCTCTCTCTCCTCTTTGTCTCCGTGGGAACGGCCCCTTGACGGACAGCTCACGGGAGCGTCGCCGTGGTAACGGGAGATGTTTATCGGCCGGGCCAATCAGATCCGTCCCCTGAGAGTCGGGCGGCTCTCAGTGACATTAGCATTGGGATCCAGATACACAGCACTTTATTCAGCTGCGGTTACAGAAGCATCATCAATATTAAAGGAGCAGGAAGTTTATCTGAATGTCCACAATATTCCCTATCCACCCACTTACTATATAGTACTACTCCCTATCCACCCACTCACTATATAGTCCTGCACTAGATAGATTACTATTCCCTATCCATCCACTCAATATATAGTCCATGCCACTAATTTATACTACTCCCTATCCACCCACTCACTATATGAGTCCTGCAACTATTATAGTATCTACTCCCTATCCACCACTCTACTATATAGTCGCTGCACTACTATAGTACTATATTCCCTAATCCACCCCTCACCTAATATAGTACTACTCCTTATCCACCACTCACTATATAGTACTATGCCCATCCACCCACTCGACTATATCAGTACTTACTCCATATCCACCCACCTCACTATATAGTCCCTGCACTAGTATAGTACTATTCCCTATCCACCCACTCCACTATATTCCTGCACTATATAGTACTTTTCCCTATCCACCCACCATATTATAAGTCCTGCAATACTATATAACTACTCCCTATCCACCCACTTACTACTATGATTACTATTCCCTATCCACCACTCACAATTAGTCCTGCAACTAATATAGTACTACTCCTATCCACCCACTCATATATAGTCCTCGCACTATATCATGTACTATCCCTATCCACCCACTCACTATATAGTGCGTCTGCACCTATAGATACTATTCCCGTATCCACCACTCACTATACTAGTCCTGCACTATTAGTACTACTCCCATCCACCACTCACTATATAGTCCTCGCACCTATAGTACTACTCCCTATCCACACTTACTATAATAGTTACGTATTCCCTATCCACCCACTCACTATTAGTCCTGCACGTATATAGTCTACTCCCTATACCACCCACACTATATGCAGTCCATGCACTATATATAGCTATTCCCTATCCACCCACTCGCTATATAGTCCTTCCACTATATTTAGTACTACCCTATCCACCCACTCACTATATAGACTACTCGCCTATCCACCCCTCAGCTATATATGCCTGCACTATATAGTAGTACTCCCTATTCCACCCACTTACTATATAGTACTACTCCCTTATCCACCCACTCACTATATAGGCCGCCACTTATATAGTACCTACTCCCTATCCACCACTCACTATAAGCCCGCCAATATATAGTACTACTCCCTATCCACCCATCTATATAGTACTACTCCCTATCCACCCACTCACGTATATAGGCCCGCCACTATATAGTACTACTCCCTATGCCACCCACTCACTATAAGGGCCCGCACGTATATAGTACTACTCCTATCACCCACTTACTTATATAGTACTACGCCCTATCCAGCCCACATTACTATATAGTACTACTCCCTATGCACCCACTCACTATATAGGCGCCGCACATATTATAGCTACTACTCGCCTATCCACCACTTACTATATGTACTACTCCCTAATTCCACCCCCCCAACCTTACTATATAGTACTACTCCCTATCCACCCACTCATATATAGGCCCGCATATATAGTATACTCCCTATCCACCCACTTGACTATTATAGTACTACGCCCTATCCACCCACTTACTATATTAGATACTACTACCCTATCCACCACTTACTATATTAGTACTACTCCCTATTCCACCCGACTTACTATTTATATACTACTCCCGATCCACCACTTCACTTACTATTAGTGCCCGCCACTATATAGTAACCCTATCCACCACGCACTATATAGGCCCGCACTATTATTAGTACACTCCCTATCCACCCACTCACTATATAGGCCCGCACTCAATATAGTACTACTCCCTATCCACCCTACTCAAATATATAGAGCCCCAACTACTATAGTACGTATTCCCTACCACCCACTCACTAGTATTAGTACTACTCCTATCCGACCCACTCACTATATGTCCCGCCGTACCTATAATACTATTCCCTATCACACTCACTATATAGTCCTGCACTACTATAGTACTATATTCCCTAATCCACCCCTCACCTAATATAGTACTACTCCTTATCCACCACTCACTATATAGTACTATGCCCATCCACCCACTCGACTATATAGTACTACTCCCTATCCACCCACTCACGATATAGTACATTCCCTATCCACCCACTCAACTATATAGTACTACTCCTATCCACCCACTCACTATTATAGGCCGCACGTATATAGTACTATTCCCTATCACCACTCACTAAAGTAGGTCCTGCACTATATACTTCCCAATCCACCCACTCACTAGTATATCCTGCAGTATTATAGTACTACTTCCCTATTCCACCCACTCACTATATAGTACTCTCCCTAATCACCCACTCACTATACTGTCCTCATATAAAGTACTATTCCCTAATCCACCCACTTTACTATATAGTACTGACTCCCTATCACCACTCACTATATAGGCCCGCACTATATAGTACTACTCTATCCACCACTCACCTATATAGGCCCGCCATATATAGTACTACATCCCTATCCACCACTTATACTATATATACTACTCCCATACCACCCACTCACTATATAGGCCCGCACTATATAGTACTACTCCCTATGCCGCACTCACTATATAGCCCGCACTATATAGTATACTCCCTACTCACCACTTACTATATAGTACTACTCCCTATCCACCCACTTACTAATAGTACTACTCCCTATCACCCAGCTCACTATATAGAGCCCGACTATATAGTAACTACTCCCTATCACCCACTTATAGTATAGTACTACCTCCTATTCCACCCACTTGACTAGTATAGTACTACTCCCTATTCCACCATACTATCTTAGCCCGCACTATATAGTATGACTCCCTATCCAACCCACTCATATATAGTAACTTACTCGCTATTCACCCATCACTATATAGGCCGCACTATATCATACTACTCCCTATCCCACCCACTCACTATATAGGCCGCACTATATAGTACTACTCCCTATCCACCATCAATATTATAGGCCCGCACTATATAGTTACTATTCCCTATCCACGCCACTCACCTATATTGTACTACTCCCTATCCACCCACCTCACTATATGTTCCCGCACTATTATAGTACTATTCCCTAATCACCCATCACTATTATAGTCTCTGCACTATATAGTACTATTTCCCTTTTCCACCGCATCACTACTATAGTCTTACTCCCTATCACCCACTACTATATAGTACTACTCCCTATCCACCCAACTCACTAGTATAGTACTACTCCCGTATCCACCCACTCATATATAGTACTATTCCCTATCCACCCACTCACTTATTATAAGTACTACTGCCCTATTCCACCCACTCACTATACTAGCCCCACTATATGCAGTACTATTCCCTATCCACCCACCTCACTATAAGTACTACTTCCTTATCACCCCAGCTCAATATAGGAGTCCCGCACTATATAGTCTATTCCCTAGTCCACCCACTCACTATAATTAGGCCCGCCACTATATATACTACTTCCCTATTCCACCCACTCACCTATATAGTACTATTCCCTATCCACACTCACTATTATAGGCCCGGCCACTACTATAGTTACTATTCCCTACTACACCACTCACTATATAGTACTATTTCCACTATCCACCCACTCTACGTATATACGGGCCCGCACTAATATGAGTACTATTTCCCTATTCCCACCCACTTCACTATATATACATATTCCCTATCACCCACTCATATTATAGGCCGCCAAATATATAGTACTCATTTCCCTAGTCCACCACCTCACCTATCATAGGCCCGACTATATAGTATTACCAATCCACCACACTCCAGCTATATAGGCCCGCCACTAATATAGTACTATCTCCCTAACTCCACCCACTCAATATATAGGCCCGCACTATATAGTACTATTCCCTATCCACCCACTCACTATATAGGCCCGCACTATATAGTACTACTCCTATCCACCCACTCACTATATAGGCCCGCACTATATAGTACTATTCCCTATCCACCCACTCAATATATAGGCCCGCACTATATAGTACTACTCCCTATCCACCCACTCACTATATAGGCCCGCACTATATAGTACTACTCCCTATCCACCCACTCACTATATAGCCCGCACTATATAGTACTATTCCCTATCCCACCCACTCAATATATAGGCCCGCACTATATAGTACTACTCCCTATCCACCCACTCACTATATAGTCCCGCACTATATAGTACTACTCCCTATCCACCCACTCATATATAGCCCGCACTATATAGTACTATTCCCTATCCACCCACTCACTATATAGCCCGCACTATATAGTACTACTCCCTATCCACCCACTCAATATGCACTATATAGTACTATTCCCTATCCACCCACTCATATATAATAGCTATCCCCCACTCACTATAGTACTATTCCCTATCCACCCACTCACTCATATAGTACTACTCCTATCACCACCCCACTCACTATATAGTCCCGCACTATATAGTACTATTCCCTATCCACCCACTCACTATATAGTACTATTCCCTATCCACCCACTCACTATATAGGCCCGCACTATATAGTACTATTCCCTATCCACCCACTCACTATATAGTACTACTCCCTATCCACCCACTCACTATATAGGCCCGCACTATATAGTACTACTCCCTATCCACCCACTCACTATATAGGCCCGCACTATATAGTACTATTCCCTATCAACTGTTGGTTTTGTATGTTTTTTTGTGTAAAATAAAACTCAATAAAAAAATAAAATAAATAAAAATTAAAGCTATCATCACAGAAAAAATAAAAATCTCTCCAGCGTTAGCTCAAAGGCTAAAGTAGGTCAGAGCCCGGTGTCTGAAGCTCCAGCAGAATGAGTGACTACGTCTGCTAAACGTCACTAAACTCCAGGAATAAAGTATTTGTGCGATAAAGACCAAACTCATGAGACAGTGGAATATTTATGGATAAATACGAGTCAGATACGTTTTATTTCACATGGATTTTACATAAATGAAGCCTTTCTGTCCGAGAGAGGAAGCTATCGGTCATTTACAGCTCGAGCTAAAGGTTAGCAGCTAACGTTAGCATTTTTTCACCGTAACCGTTTATATTTAAGTCGTTTATTCATGAGAAATACACAACACACGATTGAAACAGCTGATTTCATTCAGTCGTGTTTAGTTCAAAGACCTGTCGCTGTCGGCCGTTCTTCTCCGACTCTCGCAATGCATTGTGGGCTATATTGACCCGTTTAGTGATCACCGCTGCTCACTACTTTTCAGAATGCATTGTGGGAAATTTTGAGTGCACTACTTTTTTCTCTCTGGACATTCGGACACCCCTACAACATGTGACCACTATATAGTCACTATATAGTCACTATATAGGGAATAGTGCAGACATTCGGACACAGCCTATGTTATTTTTTATAACCTCTTAACCCCACCTTAACCAAGCAAATATCCTCCAGGTCAGCTCTACCCAAATCTAAAAGCTTCTTCGCTGGAGCTTACAGTCACAGTTCTGTTTTCAAGAAGCTTTTAGATTTGGGTAAAGCCTCAGTTCAGGCGGGTCCTTTGACATCATTGGTTTTTTTTCTGAAAAACGAGTTACATCTGATTTGGGTTTAATCAGAGTGGACCATATTGGGTTGAAACGATTTAGTGAAATACGAAATATTATTGCTATCGCGATATTGCAGAGCCGTATCACATTATGGAAAGTTACTTCAATATCATTCAGCCTTATTTGAAACTTTTACTATAATAATAAATATTAACACGCTGAGTGACAAAAGCGAAAATACACTCAGATTCACCTTATGTGTGATGAACAGAACTGAAACTAATGACCATCAGCAACTGGTGAAAAGTCACAATCTGGACAGAAATGAACAACATGCCCGTCGTTAGTTCATCAATGCCCGCCCATCGGCCCCGCCCATCGGCCCCGCCCCCTGCAGCAGCGACGCTCAGAGAGAGGAGGACGTGAGAGCAGAGGCCTCTCCTGCACAGAACATCGATCTCCACACCTCGTGCTTCAGATCGCTCTTTCTTTCTTATCAGTCGGCCTCATAATCGAGGATCAATGAGGTCAACAAGCCCACAGTTTTGTTTGATCTAAAAATAAACCAGTCAGACGCGAGCGCCGCATCCTCGCCATGTATTTTTGTCTCAGTATTTCAGCTCTTAGTTCTCTTAAAACAACGTGAAACTCAGACTTTCTGAAGCCTCTGTTTTCAGCCACAGCTCAGTGAAGAGAGACAGTTTGTTTCATAAAACACACCAGATCTCCGTTTCTAGAATGAAACCGTTTTCACGTACGGAGAGATTAGAGTCTCACCTTTCACACGAGCCACAGCATGTGTCCACAGCTATAACTAGGGGAGTCACGATTATTGTGAGTGAAAATATTGCGATTTTACGATTATTCACGATTATCGACCGAATGAAAGGAAAGAACTGATATTTTTAGTTTTTGTCTTTAAAAGCTTTTTAATACTTGAACTTGTAAACATTCACTGTTTCTAAAAATGAAAAATGCTTTAAGATTGTTTTGTATTAAAATAAATAGACCTACATTGAATAATACAAAACAATGTCAACTTTACTTCTTTATAATGACCATAATTATCATAATTATTTGACTATATATTATTAGGCCACAGTCTAGGCTGAGTTTCCTGTTCTCTAAAGTTCTGCTGCTGCTTCATTATTTGTCAGATGTTTTGATGAACAGAGAATGAAACGTGTTTACAAAATGACTAAGGAGACTCTTTTGAACAGCTGATTTCCACATGTGCGCGGTTTCACTTTCCTTTCTGTTACGCTGAAGCAGAGCGGAGCGCGTTAGCTTTTTCTTTACATCCTGAGCCAGTTGTGGCTATTTCCCAACATTTGGGGAATTAAGCAGTTAGTTATTGACCTGGACATTCACAGCAAAGGATTATCTCTAGATGTGTCCATGGTAACCGATTAACCGTTAAAAATTGCGTAACCGAGTAGTTTAGTTTAGTTTATTAATTTATTTCAACAGGGACAATGTGCAAACACATTCATTAAAGATGCTTTGCACCAGATTTAGCTTTAGCTAGTTTCCATCTGTAGTCCCTGAGCAGGTGAGTTACAAAATGTACAATATAAAATATATTTAACCACTCAAATACAAATATTCATTCATTCATTCACCCGTTACAGCATCAGTCCACATAGAATCATGCTAAAATTACTACATAAAACATCACTAAAGGTCATATTTACATTTACAGTTATCGGTGCTGACATGACTGGTTAAAAGCCTCTAAAATAGTAAAAGCATTTTGCTCGGTTAACTGGCGTGTATAATTTGCCGTGCCATTGAAAATACTTGTAATACATTTCTGCACCACCAGAGACCGCCAGAGCGCTCCCAAACATTTGTTCAGGAGAAGCCGTCATCGCGCATGGCTAAGCTAGTTTAACTTTTCAATATGAAGCGGGCCATAAACAGCACAGCGTGGGAGAATGACGGATCAAAATACAAGTATTGCATTGCAGAGCTTAGATATACTTCAACTTCAACAGCCGACACCCGGGCATCACTTAGGAGGTAGCTAGGTAAGCTAAAGGCACAGAACTCACCTTTCTCCTTATTGTTAAAACGTGGTGGAGAGATAAGTGTTGTTGTTGTTGTTGTTGTCGCAAAAAAACCTAAATGACTGCAGGTAAAATAAATAAAAATACTGTAGGGCCATGTGAACGCAAGTCAGTGACCGACTTTGACTTGTCATTACCACTGCATTTTATTTCTATAAATTAATTTCATTTTAAATGTGTTCCAGCCATTTAATAAAAGGTGTTAACAATGAAAAACCCCTTTCACGTCGGGTGGGGGTTGGTTAGTGCAAACACTAATGGTTAACCGAGTATTAACCGCTAAGGGCCTCGGTTAACGGTGTAATGGCAGTTTTAGAGTTAATTAAATTGAAGTCAGTAATACACTAATTGTGAAGTACTGTCTGGCCCGCTTAATCAATGCCCGGACCCGTCTCCTGTGCTTTATCCCGGCCAAAGCACATGCTGAGTTTCTGCTTCACACCTAAGACAATGGCCAAAGACGTGTCCTGGCTCAAAGGCCTTCCTGTGGCCCCTCCCATCTTGGTGCTGGGACGGCCTCTCATGTGTACCTATATAACCGGGGGAGAGACTTCGGCTCCCCAGAGCTAACCATGAGTTGGCCCTCCGCACGTGTGTTAAATTAAACTTACACTTTTGATAAGACAAATACTTTCAAGTTTTCCTTTATAGTGGTGAGAAATTGCCACGATAACGGTTAATGAAAAACTTGAAAACGTGCAGCCCTAATTATCTCCAAGATGTTGTTTATATTCGACGTAGCCGATATCAGCGCCTTTTGCTGCAACTTCCTGACGACAGGGTTTGCATAACGGATGTTCCATCGACAACAACAACGCCTTGGTCATGTTTTGGATAACCTACCGCGTCCTTTTATAATCGTGGTCATGGTAAAACCGGTTAATCTTGACATCCCTAGCTATAACATAGAACACCCTGTGGAGCTACAAATATCATGAGGAATGGTCTGGATTACGCTACAGCTAAATCCCAAAAACAGCGCGGCACTCGATATTTGAGAGATAGAAAAAGTAATAAATATCGGCCTGATGAGTAAAGAGTAACTGATGTGCTTCTTTAAGGCGGAGGAGGAAGAACCCGCCCATTAATATTAGAACGACTCCCATAAAAGAGTAATTAATGCGTCCCGTGGAAGTGAAGCCAGTGGAGCGATAACGGCCGAACAATAAAACAATAAAAACATGAATCATTAATGCGACGGGAGCAGCTTTTAAAAGCAGCTCCGAGGGGAAGAAACACATCCAGAGACATCAGCGCGAGACCAACAGAAATGTGAGGAACATAAGGCTTTGTGCTTCAAATCTAAAGCCAGGTTTAACCTCTTAACCCCCGACTGAACCGAGCACATTGTCTCCAGTTCGGCTTCACCCAAATCTAAAAGCTTCTTGAAAAAAAGCATCGAAATAGCGACGAAAATGAGGATGAAAATGTGACAAAAACCAACAAAAACAAAATGTAACAAAAATAGGACTGAAACAACTAATCGATTATTGAATAGTCGACAACTCTTTAAGTAATCAATTGTTTTTTAGTAAACACAGACTCAAATAGAGCAAAAATGACATGAAAATGTAGTATTTGTTTTTAAAGTTAGTGTACGTAGTGTTTTGTACATTGTAAATGTCATAAATATCTGTCTGTGTCTCATCCAATCAGAGCAGAATTATCACCAAGAGCCTCCAACAAACATTTACTTTAAAGGATCTGTATCCTGCTATTTTAGCCAGTCCAAAGTAAACTATAGGCATTTATATGATATATTGTACCTCTATCACTATGGAGTACTCATTTTTGAGAGAAATATAAGTATTTTCTGGAGGTATTTTTCAAACCCGGAAGACAAGACGCTTCGATTCAGTTAACTCCGCCCCTCTCTCCGCTCATTCCACATTTGCAGTATTATAAATATAAATATCACTGCAAAAAGTGAAGTTACTTCACATAATGCAGTTATAAGGAGTTGACATGTGCAACACAGTTTCATAAATGGCTAACACACACGCTAACACACACGCTAACACACACGCTAACACGCACGCTAACACACACGCTAACACGCATGCTAACACACAAGCTAACACACACACGCTAACACACCCACGCTAACACACACACTAACACACCCACGCTAACACACACACTAAAAACACACACGCTAACACACCCACGCTAACACACATGCTAACACACACGCTAACAAACACGCTAACACACATGCTAACATACACACTAACATACACGCTAACACACACGCTACCACACACGCTAACACGCATGCTAACACACACGCTAACACACACATGCTAACACACAAGCTAACACACACATGCTAACACACACACTAACACACACACGCTAACACACCCACGCTAACACCCACGCTAACACCCACGCTAACACCCACGCTAACACACACGCTAACACACAAGCTAACACACACGCTAACACACATGCTAACATACACGCTAACACACACGCTACCACACACGCTAACACGCACGCTAACACACGCATGCTAACACGCACGCTAACACACGCATGCTAACACACACGCTAACACACACATGCTAACACACGCGCTAACACACACGCTAACACACAAGCTAACACACAATCTAACACACACGCTAACACACACGCAAACACACACGCTAACACACGCACGCTAACACGCACGCTAACACACACGCTAACACGCGTTTTGATTGACTCACCGCTCAGTCTGGCCTCCCCATCAGGTTATGGGACTCGCGTTGGTTATAAAAGTGAATCCACTTTGATTCTGGCCAAGGTTCACCAAGCATCCATCAGGTTGGTTGATAAAATCGCTGAATCCCAGAAAGAAATTCCAACTTCTGGCGAGTGCACTCTTCTTTAGGAAGGTTGAATAGTCCTGTTCCTCTCGGAGCCAAACGCGAACCCGTGACATTATCGTTGGGTAAGAAAAAAGAACAGGCGTGTCCAGAGTAGGTTAGAAAGAGCTCAGTCTTCAAAAACATGACTTCTGATCGGATCCTCCGGGGGTGCGTTTGTTTACTCTCCCGGGACAGCACAGACACGTCGGAGAGTTACTTTGTTTTTAAATTATTATTAATTTCTCTCTTTCTCTCTTACAACAGAAAAAATGAAAAAGCTGTTTAATAAATTAAAATCAGGCCGTAAGGCATTACATTACAGACGTCCTGTTTGACACTATGACGTAAAACACGTCAGAGTCACAGCTCAGTGGTTTACCAGGAGAGGGCGGAGCAGCTGCTCAGAGAGCAGGATTCAGGAGGATTACTGAGAACTGCGTGAATGAAGCCAAAAACCGCTCTGGGTGTTTTTGAGAAGGAAATAGCAACAACATGGCTAAAAGCTCCAAAAAGTCGATTGTGCATGATATAGCTCCTTTAACAGTGGAAACAGGCTATTACAGCATTGTGATTAGCTTTTGCTTATTCATTTCTCTCAGTTCCTTTAATTCATAATGACTTAAACTTAGAGGTTGGTGACATTGGTTCTATCAGCAATGATGTGGTTAAACAGATTCACAGTAATACAAAATTACTTGTAGATAATACGAACAAGGTCACATGTCTTTAGCACAGGGGTGCCCAAAGTGGGGCCCGCGAGCCAAATTTGGCCCGCCGAAACAATTCTGTTGGCCCGCCAAAGAGTGACGTACTTTTGCGCTGTATGGTTAATACTAACTCTAGAAATATGGATGCAGTACACTTTTTGGCCACCGTCAAATTGGGGGCGCTGTTTCACCCTTTTCACAAAGTTAAGGAAACTGTTGTGGTGTCTTGGTGTTTATCACAGAGCGTTGTAGCATCAACTTTCCCAGTTTTCCAACTTTTATTGCAAAGTTTGTTGACATCAGCATAGGTTATGTTAAAAATGGACTTATAAAAGAATTGATGCTGAACTGACACTTTCAAAATGATCTAATGTGGGTCAATGTAGGTGCTGTAGATACAGGTGTTGTTTTTTTACATTTTACATATTGCTACAATTGTTGATTTTGTTCTACTAAAACTAGGCTTTTGCCATAGTTAACATTTGTTTTATATAGCATGTTATTTGCATAGATATAATCAAATGCAAATGTATACCGACAAAAAAAAAAAGTAACTATTATTATTTGCAGTTATGTGTTTCACGCTTGACATCGCCGTGTTTGGCCCGCGACCCACAGGCACCTTTTCATTTTGGCCCTTGGAGGCAAAATGTTTGGGCACCTCTGCTTTAGCATATTTCTCAAACACACTTCTCTTATACTGTTTTTGAATTGTTGACTATCAGCGCCTTTTAAGGGTTCCTCTAGATTATTCCACAGATTTACACCTCTCTGGGTGATACAGTGACTTTTTAATCATCGCTTTTCCCCTGCTTTTTAGTCATGTTTTTGTCACTCTTTTGTTGTATTTTCATCCTTGTTTTCATCACAGTTTTGACGCTTTTATCAAGAAGCTTTTAGATACGGCTAAAAACTGAAGGTTACGACGTTAAATAAAGTAGTTCTTGTTGGAAAGTCCGTGTTTCCTCTCAGGGATATAAAGCCTAAAGCCTCCTGACTGAAAAGCTGAGGCTAACCACTCTGCCGCGGGGACACAGGCTGCACAGTGTGAGCGTGAGGGTTAAACAGAGGCGCTCTGTCAGACGCTCTTCACGCACAGAGGGCAGTGTGAGGCGCTCAGTCAGACGCTCTTCAGTGTGAGGCGCTCAGACACTGAAGCAGCCGCTCACCGGGCCGCCTGACTGCCAAACTACTCAAGTATTCAGAGAAGAGAGGACAAATGTGTTCAACCTCTTAACCCCCGCCTTCACCGAGTTATCTTAAAGTCCATATGACAGATTTTAATGCTCTTGAAAATATGACTTATTTAGATGGATTACATCAGTTGCATAATTATCATTGTTTTCAGTGAAGCAGCAATTTTAATGAAGAAATGTTGGGCAGAAAAGTTATTTTTATTTGAATGTTTAAGCTGCTGACAGGAAGTGACATAAAAGAAGGAAACATTCCAGAGCAGTTTGACTCATTCATTTCCCATTGACTTAACATGGTTGCACGGCAACCGTTTAAAATTGTTTACCTTCTTCGATGTCACTTCCTGTCGGTGTCCAATAAGGAAGTGAAAACATAAACATCACAACAATGCTCAAACTAAAGAAAACTGGGAATAATCTTTAGCAAAATCTGAAATATAATCGTGTTAACTGTGTTTGAGCAAAAATTGTGTCTAATGTGTCAGATGCACTTCAAAGCTTCTCGACTGGAGCTTACAGCCTCATTTGAAAGCTAATGCCTACAAAACATGACTCACATTGTCACGTTGTTTTTGTTATATTTTTGTGTCTGATTTTTCTCACCATGAAAACGTGGCCAATGTGCCTGAATTCCTCACTGACATGGACAAACCTCCCTTGTTCTGGGCATAATAAAACATCAAGAACAATGAAACAGAAAAAACTAAGGAGAAACAGCTCAACTTATTGGAAAGCCCGTACAGGTGGGTTTGAAGGGAGGACTTAAAACTGCTTAGAGTCGATACTGAGGGGAGACCGTTCCACAGCCGGGGGCAAAAGCTCCGTCTCTTCTGGTTTTCATGAGTGTTTTTTGGGCACGTCCAGGAGGAGCAGGTCAGGACGGGGCATGGACAGACAGAAGCTCAGTCAAGTACAACATTTAAAAACAATCAAAAGAATCTTGAAGTGGATTCTGTGACTTGTCTAGTTTAAAGGAGCTGTTTAAAAATGACGCCAAGATTCCTCCCAGATGGACGAACATAAGGAGCTAGTGGGCCGAGCAAAGCAATATCTGCAGCCTTAAAATGACCAAATAATGCAACCTCAGTTTTCTTTTCATTAAAGGGGGGTATTATGTAAAATGGACTTTTTCAAGCTTTATATCATGTTATTATGTCATTCCCTCATTAAACACATGCCTGGAGTGTTGCCTTGGCTCATTCACATATTTTTGAGTAATCAGTAAAAACTTAGACGGCAGCCATTTTAGGTGTAGCTATGCCTCAGTCCTCCTAGGAACGCCCCCACCTCCTGGAGACGCCTCTGGACCTTTCGTCACCAGCCAAGCCACCAACCACTGCTCCTCAGCTCAGCAGAGCCCCCTCCCCGCACAGTAGTGTTGTTTAGATGCCACAGCAGTGTGCTGAAGGGGGCGTGTCGGAAAGCTTCTTAAAGAGACAGAGGCCTATTTCAAGACGTTCAGTACAGCCATTTTGAGAGAGCAATTTTATTCAAGGCAGTTATTTTAATTTACTGCATATACAGACCAACAGAAGGTTACGTCATCATTGTAGTATGCTATAGACTGGTGCTATGTGATTGAAAAAAGCATAATACCCCCTCTTTAACTGTTGACTCTGGTTGCTCTGCCCTTTTAATTCTTTCAGATCTGTCAGCAGCCTTTGGTACAATAGACCAGTGTTTTTCACCACTGTGCCGTGAGATATTGTCTGGTGTGCCGTGGGAAATTATCCAATTTCCTCTAGTTGGTCTAAAAAAATATTTTTGGAAACAAATGAATTATTATCTGCAAATAATGTGCCAATGTAGAGTGTCTGTGCTGTCTGATCGGCAGAGTAACCAGGTAAGACTCTTCCATATCAGTAAGAGCTCATTTCTTTGAGACAAGAGAATTAGTGATGCATGGATGCGACATGTGGTGAGCATGACTTTATGGTGTTCCTATTAAAGACACTTTGATGAGAGCCACTTTATATTGTGAATATAGGCTACAGAGTTACTTTTTTCTGCTGGTGGTGTGCTTCGTGATGTTTCCAATGAAAAAATGTGCCTTGGCTCAAAAAAGGTTGAAAAACACTGCAATAGACCATCAGACACTGCTGTCACGTCTAGAGCAGGACGTGGGTCTCAAAGGCGTGGCTCTAGACTGGTTTCACTCATATCTCAGCGATAGAACATTCTCTGTTCATCTCGGGTCTCACTCCTCGAGCTCAGCCCCTCTTTCCAGCGGGGTTCCACAGGGCTCAATCCTGGGACCCCTCCTCTTTTCTTTGTATATATTTAAACCTAAAAGTTTATGCTTTTAAATTACTGCTAGCTTAAACATAGAGAGGCTTCTTCGTGACTTCAACTGAACGATTCTGCAAAAAAGTGAAAATCACCAATTAAAAAAAAAAAAACCTTCTCTTGCGTTTTTCTCGAAAGTCGGGCTGCCGACATGTGTCCCTGGTTCCCACGGCGGGTCACGTTGCCACTTGGTCTGATTTTTGAACAACACAAGCTTTCTTTTCATTGCTTTGCAGATGATATCCAAGTTTATCTGCCTTTAAAATCAACCTCATTCCAAACCCTGTCAAATTGACTGCAAGACATAAAAAGTTGAATGACAAAAAATGTCTTGAATCTTAAAGAGGGGGTATTATGCTTTTTTCAGTCACATAGCACCAGTCTATAGCATACTACAATGATGACGTAACCTTCTGTTGGTCTGTATATGCAGTAAATTAAAATAACTGCCTTGAATAAAATTGCTCTCTCAAAATGGCTGTACTGAACGTCTTGAAATAGGCCTCTGTCTCTTTAAGAAGCTTTCCGACACGCCCCCTTCAGCACACTGCTGTGGCATCTAAACAACACTACTGTGCGGGGAGGGGGCTCTGCTGAGCTGAGGAGCAGTGGTTGGTGGCTTGGCTGGTGACGAAAGGTCCAGAGGCGTCTCCAGGAGGTGGGGGCGTTCCTAGGAGGACTGAGGCATAGCTACACCTAAAATGGCTGCCGTCTAAGTTTTTACTGATTACTCAAAAATATGTGAATGAGCCAAGGCAACACTCCAGGCATGTGTTTAATGAGGGAATGACATAATAACATGATATGAAGCTTGGAAAAGTCCATTTTACATAATACACACCCTTTAAAAGCAGGTCGTTGAAAACTCTAAGAAGTGCAGTTTCAGTACTGAGCTTAGATTTGAAGCCGGACTGAAATTTTTCTAAAATGCAATTTTCATTGAGGTGACCGTCGACTTTGGATAAAAAGGGCAATTTAGAAATAGGCCTGTAGTTTGAAAGAGTTCCGGGATCCAGATTATGTTTCTTTAGGAAAAGGCGCGTGGAAAACAGCCTGAGGCAAGGGAAGTATTTACGAGCTTTAGTAAATACGGACCTACAGCGTTAAACACATTTTTCAACAGAGACATTCCGAAGTTTTTAACAACTGGACTACTTTGGACAGTTCACTTAGAGAGACCTTTTCAAAAGAGTCAAACACAACAGGGCATATTGGACATTAACAGGAACAATAGCACATGGGCACCCAGGTAAGGTCCGAAGTGAGGATATTTTATCCACAAAGAAATTCAGAAAACGTTCATACAATGTGTTTAAAGGTACAAACCCGGGGGTTTCATTAGGGTTTACAAGACCATTTAATACATTGAAGTGTGTTTTTATTTTATTTTCCATTTTATGTGAAGCACTTTGGGCAGCTGTGGTTGTTGTAAATGTGCTATAGAAATAAACTTGACCTTGTTCTGGGTCAATTGCAGCACCACCTACAGGTCATTAAGTGGACATTATTAAGACGAGACGCTGCAGGTCAAAACATTTACCTTTAACAGTAAAAAACTCTCTTTATGTTTATTCTCTGAGATTTATCCAGCAAGCAGTGTTCATTTTGACAACATATTTTAATTTAGTTTTAGTCTTTTGACAAAAATGTAATTTAACTTTAGTCGAGATTTAGTCAAAAAATATCTTCAATTTTAGTCTAGTTTTAGTCGACTAAAATTAAGACAAATTTAGTGGACTTTGCATTTATAATATTCATTATAATCATATTTAATCAGCTCCTCGGCTTCATGGAGCTGCTCCACATGAACAAAGCTCAGAGGATTTACATGATCTGAGGCTCTTTCAGACGGTCAATACAAGTTTGGATGATTTTAGTCTCTCCTTTTCATTTTTATTTAGTCTTATTTTAGTCGACTAAAATATCTGGACATTTTAGTCACAGTTTTAGTCTCATGAAAAACTTTTAATTTAGTTTTAGTCCAATTTTAGTCACAGAAATATCACTTTGACTAAAATTAAGACTAAATATTTTAGTCGACGAAATTAACACTGCCAGGAAGTGACTCCAACATGTCTTTCCCACGCTTATTCATTCACTAATACTGACATGTTTGGTATCCACGTGTAGCAGGAAAGGCTGTGACCGAGTTGACGCTGTAATCCAAATATGGTCATTTCCTTTGTGGGAGACAGCAGCGGCTAAAGACAAAGGGACTAAAGTTTAGGGCCGTTTTCATTCGACTCTTTTTCATCACTTGTCATGTTTTTGTCTCTTTTGTGTTTTCATCTTCGTTTTTGTCCCTGTTTTAGAAGCTGTTAGATTTGGGTAATGCCGAGGGTTATGAGGCTTTAGTGCTCGTTTGGTTGATTTGTTCTGGTCCTGCTGTGCACGGCTGTTGAGTCTGAGTCTGATTGTATCTGAGGTCTACGGCGCTGCTTCCTGTTCCTGCGATAAGCCTTCAGTCCATATACATCCAGCACGCCCATATAAGTGCGTCCTGCTGCTTCCTGTGGCGGAGATAAGGCCCAGAGGAACATACATGAACATACATGAACATACATGAACATACAGTATTAGAAATGAATCTGAAATGTGGACGTGTTTAAAACGCTTCATTTTTAAGACTTAAACCGATAAACAGAAACATAATCATAATACTCACATTAAATACTGACTTTTTAACCAAACCCCCTGCGTCCTCAGGATAAACTACCCTTGAGTGGTCCTTTACTCGCAGTAAGAACATTCTGTGTCTTTAGATCTGGGCGATAAATCGTCTACAACAGTGGTTCCCAAAGTGGGGTCCGGGGCCCCCTGGGGGGCCTCAGAGGCTCTACAGGGGGGCCCCCAAAGCTTGTCTTCAAAGCAAGTACATTGAAAAATTATATATTTTGTAAGGAAATTTACATTCATTTGCTTCATTATAAAACTTGAAACCAGTATTTAATCTACAGTCAATACTAAATGTTGCTTTTAATGTAATTTTAGCGGGAAATTATTTTGAACAGAGTAAATATATAATTATTAGGGGCCCTGAGAGATTTTTGAATCATTAAGGGGGCCGAGATGTCCCGGACTTTGGGAATAGCTGGTCTACAAGATCATATCGAAAATGCTTCACTAGGGTTTTTGGTATTTTGCCTGTCTTTGTTATACCGGTGCCTTAACAGCTCTTTTTTGACACCTATGTTATTTTATCTGAATTGATTTTAGCTCCTCAGCCCCCGCCTTAAACCAGTGCATTTCCTCCAGTTCAGTTTTACCCAAATCTTAAAGCTTCTGGACTGGAGCTGGAGCCAGAGTTATGCCTCATTTGAAACAAACCTTTTTCCTCGCGTTGTCCTCGTTTTTTTTTTTTTTTTTTTTCCTCAATGCTTTTTGTTGAGTTTTCACCAATATGTGAGGAAAGCTCTTCTCTTTGGTCCTCATGGAGCTGATATTGCTTCCAAAACACACCTGGTAAACAGTGTTTCAATGAGCACTTTGACCTTCCCCAGCACTGCTAAAGCATGGCTCTAAAGAGTTTTTCTTTTTCCCTAAAGTCACTATGACCCATGTGACACCCCGGGGCTGGGTGACAGATTTTTAACCACGCTGGTTTTTGTCATAGACTGTACAAATAATAGACTCCGCCTCCTCACTCCTCCCCGTTTACCATAATGACCACGTTCGAGGGGGAAATCATGGCGGATTTACAGGCTCCTCCTCCCCAGCTCTGACGAAGCATGTTCCTAATAAGGGCATAAGGGCGGGATCTTCACTGTAGACTCCGCCCTTGTGTGACGTGTAGCTCGCGCAGCTCCAATGCTAACAGTCCGACCCTCATTAAGTAGGAGATTTCTAAAATGTTTCCTACGATAACCAGCCCGGTGCCTCTGATTGTGTCTAACCCAGCGTAATCACAGGAGGAATATCGAGCTGTAGACAGTTCCAAACAATTAGGCACCGGCATTAAAGTTGTTTTTAACGTGTCTAAAGTGCAATGGATTCCAATGGGGGCCTAGCGGCTATATGGAGGTACTACTGCAATGGTGGCCTCCAGTGTCGTCGCAAAGCAGAGCAGCCAGCGGCCATTGTTTTTTGAACATCAGCACTAAAAAGTGGAAGCCTTTTCAGAGCCTGACTGATAGGTGGAGCTCTGTGGAGGCTCCGCCCAGTCCCGCCTTTTGCCCTTTTAAGGAACAGGCGTCGTAGGAGGAGACGGAGCAGCCATATAAATTTCAGAGACGACTCGGGATCATTATCATGAATGGAGCTGAACAGGACCCACTCATCTCTATTTATCTATGGTTTTCACCCTGTTTACGTCTTCTTTTCTGTAAAGCGCTTTGGGCCTGATGAAGGTAGAAAAGCGCTTTATAAGTTGAGTCCAGTTACCATTTATTTTCAAAGCTACTTTGACACTTTTTCCAAGAAGGTTTTAGATTTGGGTAAAGTCGAACTGGAGAAAATGTGCTTGAATTATTTTAACTGAATTTAGCCGCTGCTGTCTCCCACAAAGGAAATGACCATATTTGGATTACGTACGGCGTCATCTCCGTGACAGCCTTGCCTGCTACACGTGGATACCAAACATGTCTTTGTATTTGTGTAGGAATAAGCGTGAGAAAGGCCAGGGAGAGACAGACATGTTGGAGGACATTTTACAACTTTTCAACATTTTTCACAATTTTCCAAAACTTGCAAAACTTTTCTCTTTTTTTATTTTGCTTTATTCAAAATGTAAATAAATAAATAAAAAATGTTCCCCAAAAAATTCAAAAACCATAAACTTTTTCCTAACTGACTCCCTGAAAAGAAATGACAAATATCAAATAAATAAAGAGTAAATAAAGAGAGAGTTTGGTCTGTTTTTGCTCTGACAGACGTACTGCTGATCTTTCATGTTTTTTATTTCCTTCTCTAAGTCTCTGTGGTTCAGTTTTATTCCTCGCTCTGACTCCGTGTGAAACATTTCGGGGCGGGGCCGGTTTAAACGACGATGTTAAACTGTCTTTTCTTTCCTCTCATTATCCTCATCATTAGCACGTTAGCTCGGGCGCTGACACCTGCCTCTGCTGCGGGACCGCGTTACCCACAATCCCCCGGGAGCCTTTACACAGATGGGCACTTCCTGTTTACGGGGCCGGAGTCGCAGGGAGATTTTTACACCTCATTTACAAACGGCTTCATTTCCTCCTGAAAGAATCCAGCGTCCAGTCCGCTCGTTTGTTTGATTTGAATATGGAAACTCGAGCTTTGTCTCGACAGACGCCGCACGCTCTTCAACATTTGTTTACAGGAAAAGTGTTCGATTTCAACCACGAACAGCAGCTCCACAAACCAGGACACAAGAACTAACTCTTGCCCCTAGAGGCCATAAGCGCCACTGCAGGTGTCGTACATGTTGTGTTTTTTTACTCATTAATTGTCCGTGAGAGTAAATACTACGCTGACAGAAAAGACAAAAGGACAGAGGGATATTGTTCATCCATTTACACAATGGAGATCATTTTTTTCACTCAAACTTGGCTGTAAATACTGTTTAAGTGGAGCTAGCCCACAGTTAGCTTTGCCCGTTAGCCTGTTAGCTTCTTCTTCGGGATTCCATTAGTGTGTATTGGTTGCTCCGGTTCGGTGGCAGGAAAGTTGCAATTGGTTTTCTGTCCAGAGACACCAGGGGGCGATGAAAGACCCCCCAATCATCCCATTAACACTTGTATTACCCCCAGAGGGACTACGGAAAGGATTTATTAAAGTAAACAAGTTACTGAGTTCTGCTTTAAAGGGGGGGTATTATGTAAAATTGATTTTTTTTCAAGCTTTATATCATGTTATTATGTCATTCCCTCATTAAACACATGCCTGGAGTGTTGCCTTGGCTCATTCACATATTTTTGAGTAATCAGTAAAAACTTAGACGGCAGCCATTTTAGGTGTAGCTATGCCTCAGTCCTCCTAGGAACGCCCCCACCTCCTGGAGACGCCTCTGGACCTTTCGTCACCAGCCAAGCCACCAACCACTGCTCCTCAGCTCAGCAGAGCCCCCTCCCCGCACAGTAGTGTTGTTTAGATGCCACAGCAGTGTGCTGAAGGGGGCGTGTCGGAAAGCTTCTTAAAGAGACAGAGGCCTATTTCAAGACGTTCAGTACAGCCATTTTGAGAGAGCAATTTTATTCAAGGCAGTTATTTTAATTTACTGCATATACAGACCAACAGAAGGTTACGTCATCATTGTAGTATGCTATAGACTGGTGCTATGTGGGCCAAATTAAACTTTTAAGAAAAGTTGGAAGACAAAAAAAAACAATAATATTAATCTAATAATTTCCATTTATATTTCTGTTAGTTTCTCTAGGGCACAAAGCCTTTTTTGGAAATATTCTTGACCCAAATCATTCTATAGTTTTTGTGTTTTTTTGATCCCAGTCCTTTTGGACACACTTTGAATATGGAAAAGGCTAGTTAGATTTTATTTTATCATGATTATCTTATCAGAACATGAGCTTCATAAAACGTGCATAAGTTTTATTGGAGGAAGAACCTGCACTTCTGAAGTAAATTTGTGAATTTTCATCGTAATGTTACATGGCTCATGGAGCATGGACCTTATGGGGTTAAAAAATTAAAGCACAATTCGGCGCCCCCTCCAGCATGTACCTGCGTTTCAATGACATCACGCATAGTTCCGACCACCATTTTGAATACCAAAGTAGAATTATGCAGTACTACAACATGTCACAATATCTCTACTGAAAATGAATAGACAACTGATTGACAGTGGTATTTTTATTTCATTGTTCATGAAGATAACTGGTTATATCATATAAACGCACGTTTATGTGATATAAGCAGCAAATGTGTCACAGATGTAGCAGCTCTGTCTGTCGAGCTACAGCAGGATTTACTAAAGATCTGCTTCACTCTGAAGACTAAATTAACTCATCAAAGAGGAAACAGAAAACCTTTCTCTGGGATTTTTACAGTTTGTCATGTCGACAGAGTCTCAGTCTGAGTCCGTGTTTAAGCTGCTCAAGACGTTAGCATGCTACCGGTTAGCATTTAGCTCCAACACGATAAACACATGTGTGTCTCACATCTATGAACACTGAGGAAATACTACAGTAACAGCTCAGCTCTGACCTCTGTCACATGTTGTATCCAAGGTTTGAAGTTTGGTTCTGAGCTGTTGAAGCTAAATGCTAACTGGTAGCATGCTAACATCTTGAGCAGCTTAAACACTGACTCACTGGTTTCTTCACATAAACGTGCGTCTCTGGGCCGTGTTTTTACTGTTATCTTCATGAGCAATGATGACGAGAACATAAAAATGCCACTGTCAATCAGTCGTCTTTCATTTTCATCCTGAGTAGAGATATTGTTACATGTTGTAGCACTGCATAATTCTACATAGGTATTCAAAATGGCCGCCATAACAACAAAAGGCACATGACTGAAAAGCATGTATATCTGCTGTTGGAACTATGGGGTCCTGTATCTGCAGGAGAGCGGGGCGGAGCCGCTAATTCAGTTCAATATGAGCTTAGAATTATTGGGCCTAATAAATGACCAGTGATGACGACAAAGACGCCGGTATTTGCCGATAATATCATCCCTACCTGACTGCACATTCCTGTTTTGCACCTCTGAGTGTGTGAGCGCTGATGTAAATGTCTCCATCGTGAGATCAAGTCACATCTTATCGTCTTAGTTTGAACTAAAAACCAATAATAGTTTGCTGCAGACCCGGAGGCGCTGGAGTCTCTTTAGGTTTATCTTCCGGACTCCTGATGACGGCCTCAGACGGTGAACGGATTTGTATCGAGTGAAACAGGAGCCGGTGATGTCATCGTGGTCGTGGGCGATCACATGACACACGATCACGTGATGTGTTTGGGCGAGCGCCGACCACAGACGGAGAAATCTGAGAAGTCATGAGTCATAACGCGAGATCCTGTTACTGTGGAGCCTCTGAAAGATCACATAGAGTATAGACACATCTGCATCACAAGAGACGGGAAATATGGAGGGAAAACTGGAAGATATTTGGGAAAATAGGGAAAAAACAGGGAGGGGATTGAGGAAAAATATGGGCATAATATTGGTAAAAAATGTGGGAAAATTGGGGAAAAAATATAATTATTGACAAAAAAATAAATAAATAATGGAAACATTTTGAGGAAAAAAATAGAAAAAATGTGAGAAAATAAATCGCTAAACATTTAGGAAAATGAGGGAGGAGAATTGAGAAAACATGGAGGGGAAATTCAGAAAAATAAGGGGGAAAAATTGAGAATAATTGACAAAAACATGTGGGGAAAAAATCTGAAAAAATGGGGGGAAATGCCCATTGGGGAATGAATGGGAAATTGTGAGGTAACTGTGTAAAAGCCTCTTTGGTTTTACAGCGAGCATCATTTTGGCAACATCTAAAGCAACACCTCATGTTATTGACATCATTGTGATCATACATGTATAATGTATTTATTGTGTATACTTTTAATGTGATTATCATTGTAGAGTCACATACAATGTTATTAATGTGATATCATGTAGAGTCACATATAATGTTATTAATGTGATTTATCATTGTAGAGTCACATATCATGTTATTAATGTGATTTATCATTGTAGAGTCACATATAATGTTATTAATGTGATTTATCATTGTAGAGTCACATATAATGTTATTAATGTGATTTATCATTGTAGAGTCACATATAATGTTATTAATGTGATTTATCATTGTAGAGTCACATATAATGTTATTAATGTGATTTATCATTGTAGAGTCACATATCATGTTATTAATGTGATTTATCATTAGTCACATTATTTTTTTGATTTATCATGTAGAGTCACATATATGTTATTAATGTGATTTATCATTGTAGAGTCACATATAATGTTATTAATGTGATTTATCATTGTAGAGTCACATATAATGTTATTTGATTTATCATTGTAGAGTCACATATCATGTTATTAATGTGATTTATCACTGTAGAGTCACATATATGTTATTAATGTGATTATCATTGTAGAGTCACATATCATGTTATTAATGTGATTTATCATTGTAGAGTCACATATAATGTTATTAATGTGATTTATCATTGTAGAGTCACATATAATGTTATTAATGTGATTTATCATTGTAGAGTCACATATAATGTTATTAATGTGATTTATCATTGTAGAGTCACATATAATGTTATTAATGTGATTTATCATTGTAGAGTCACATATCATGTTATTAATGTGATTTATCACTGTAGAGTCACATATCATGTTATTAATGTGATTTATCATTGTAGAGTCACATATAATGTTATTAATGTGATTTATCATTGTAGAGTCACATATAATGTTATTAATGTGATTTATCATTGTAGAGTCACATATCATGTTATTAATGTGATTTATCACTGTAGAGTCACATATCATGTTATTAATGTGATTTATCACTGTAGAGTCACATATCATGTTATTAATGTGATTTATCATTGTAGAGTCACATATAATGTTATTAATGTGATTTATCATTGTAGAGTCACATATAATGTTATTGTGATTTATCATTGTAGAGTCACATATCATGTTATTAATGTGATTTATCACTGTAGAGTCACATATCATGTTATTAATGTGATTTATCATTGTAGAGTCACATATCATGTTATTAATGTGATTTATCACTGTAGAGTCACATATCATGTTATTAATGTGATTTATCATTGTAGAGTCACATATAATGTTATTGTGATTTATCATTGTAGAGTCACATATAATGTTATTATTGTGATTTATCATTGTAGAGTCACATATAATGTTATTGTGATTTATCATTGTAGAGTCACATACAAAGCGCTCATTACTTTTGTTATGCCTTGTTTGTATTTTGTATTCCTCCATGTTGTCGTCTGTTTTGTGTGAAGCACTCTGGGCAGCTGTGGTTGTTGTGCGTGTGCTATAGAAATAAAGTTGACCATGACCTAGTGATTGACAGATGTAAGTCCCGCCTCCCGCACACAGAAAATGGCAGAAAACTTGCAATACATGGTCCTTATATTTATTTAAACTACAGCAGAAGTTTGTTTCAGCTGATTTGATTTGATTCTCCCCAATTGTGTTACTTTTTCTCTATTTTTTTGCCCGATGTATGCCCCATTTCTCCCAGGTGTTTTCTTATTTTACCCAATTTTATTTTTTTTCCCCCAATTTTTCCCCCTAATATTTTTCCCTTAATATTTTTATGACTAATAGTTGTCCTATTTCCTCCCATGATGTCCCAGTTTATTCCTCTTTATTACTTATTTATGCTCCTTTTTTCACAAAACAAAATGTCGAAACTTCAATGTTAAAAAAGAGTTTAAAAAAATGAATGACATAATTTCCCCCATTTTTCTTTGGAGTAGTAGTAGTAGTAGTAGTAGTAGTAGTAGTAGTAGTAGTAGTAGTGGTCGTAGTAGTAGTAGTAGTAGTGGTCATAGTAGTAGTAGTAGTAGTAGTAGTGGTCATAGTAGTAGTAGTAGTGGTCATAGTAGTAGTAGTAGTAGTAGTAGTAGTAGTAGTGGTCGTAGTAGTAGTAGTAGTAGTGTGTAGTAGTAGTAGTAGTAGTGGTCATAGTAGTAGTAGTGGTCATAGTAGTAGTAGTAGTAGTAGTGGTCATAGTAGTAGTAGTAGTAGTAGTAGTGGTCATAGTAGTAGTAGTAGTGGTCATAGTAGTAGTAGTAGTAGTAGTGGTCATAGTAGTAGTAGTAGTGGTCATAGTAGTAGTAGTAGTAGTAGTGGTCATAGTAGTAATGGTGGTACAGCTTGTTTTGTTTCCTGAGTGGAATACTTGATAAGTGAATCATGTTTCTGAGAATAAGGTCAAATCCCAAGAGAGAGACTTGGAAACAGCTGTAGACCCGGACCTGGACTGGGCTCCAAACGCTGAGCCAGTTCCTTCCTCTCACTCTCCGGGAAAACGGACATTTGGACGTTTGTGGACAGAATGAGAGAGAGAGGATTCCCAGTGATTAAAACCCAGAGGTGTCAGTAACAAAGTGACTTTATACTGAACTGAAGTGGAGCTAGTGAGGATCTGAGCTTCACTCGAGTGGAGTTTGACTTACGAACTTTGACTCTACTACATTTCTATAAAGGCTCCAAAGTCGAAAGATTAAAAATGTACTAAACCACGACTAAAACCCGACAAATAAACAGAAACTTAAAGAAATTAAAGCACTATTGACACTGACGTCGACCAAAGACCAAACAATGCAGTCTTTAAATAAACGGAGCCACAGTTAAGGCCTTAAAAGCAGAAGTGACTCCAACATGTGTCCTGGTCTTTCCCACGCTTATTCATTCACAAATACTCACATGTTTGGTATCCATGTGTAGCAGGAAAGGCTGTAATCCAAATATGTTCATTTCCTTTGTGGGAGACAGCAGTGGCTAAAGACGGGAGGAACATACACAGTGCAGACAAAGGGACTAAACTTTAGTCGCTCCATAAGGGGGGTTCATTCACTCCATGCTCATGGTGCTAAGCTACATCTGAAGCCACAGTTTCCCCTGGGGCAGACTGACAGAGGCGAGGCTGCTCACATCTGCGCCAACGGTCCCTCCGACCCCCACCAACCACTCACACACAAGCATTGGGTGAAGTGTCTTGCCCGAGGACACAACGACAGTCTGCACCTGCAGGAGCCGGTGCATTCCAAAAATGTAGTGTCAAAAAAGTGATTTAAAAAAAAATGAATAAACAAAAAATAGGTTCAAGAGAATAAAATGTGTGAGTGTCAAAACTGTGTATCCATTTTATGCATGAAACGGCTAATTTTTATACAAAAACATTAAGTTTTCTTAAATTGTTCCCCCGTTTATGTCACTAATCCACAGCAAATGTTTCAAATTGATTCCTCTGCATCTACTCACCTGCAGCATCACCTTTAGAAACACGCTCAGACTTTTCTTTCATTCCTTAAACTGGACTCTTTCACCTGTAAAGACTCAGACTCTCACGTAGGGCAGGGCGATATGGCCTAAAATCTATATCACGATATAAAAAAGAAATATCACGATAACGATATATTTAACGATATAATTGACAATGGACAAATTACTTACAAAATCCCAGCCTTACGGCTATTGGGAAGATTAATTCATTGATGGAAGGCGCATTGAGTTGCCTTATGTACAAAATGCGCGGTATAAATAAAGTTGCCTTGCCTTAATATTTTATTCTTTTTTTTTTTTACGCTAATACTAATTTCCTTGCAAATATGATCTACTCAAGCAGTTTACATCCTTCATGTCATTTTACTTTGTAAGTGCCTGTCCCTGTGTTCTACAGTCAGGGTTTCTGATGCTCTGATGGAGCTGAGCGTAACATAAATTATATCGTGTCCACAACGATATAAAAAATTACAACGATATCCAAAAACTATATTGCGATAACGATATGCGATACGATATGGCCCAGCCCTACTCTCACGTCCTCTCTGTGAAAGTGTGGATTTGTATCATTAAAGTCTTTAAACTGGACTCTTTCACCTGTAAAGACTCAGACTCTCACGTCCTCTCTGTGAAAGTGAGGATTTGTATCATTAAAGTCTTTAAACTGGACTCTTTCACCTGTAAAGACTCAGACTCTCACGTCCTCTCTGTGAAAGTGAGGATTTGTATCATTAAAGTCTTTAAACTGGACTCTTTCACCTGTAAAGACTCAGACTCTCACGTCCTCTCTGTGAAAGTGTGGATTTGTATCATTAAAGTCTTTCACCTGTAAAGACTCAGACTCTCACGTCCTCTCTGTGAAAGTGAGGATTTGTATCATTAAAGTCTTAAACTGGACTCTTTCACCTGTAAAGACTCACGTCCTCTCTGTGAAAGTGTGGATTTGTATCATTAAACTCTTAAACTGGACTCTTTCACCTGTAAAGACTCTCGCGTCCTCTCTCTGGCCTGTGAAAGTGTGGATTACGCCTCTAATGGAGCAGTGCTGGGATTACGTTGGATTACAGGCTCTCCACCTGAGTCCCGCCCGGATTAGCGTCTCCGATATGAATATGACACAGAGATCCAGATTAAACTCACAGATGGCCGAGTGAACGAGGCTTTCAGACATTATTACCACAGTGATTACACACAACTCATGTGACACTGACGGACCTGGGCATCAACGCCTTTAGATTTTTGCTTTTTTATCCTTATTTGACCAAAGTGAATACCCTAAGTGTCATTAACCTCTTAAGCCCCGCCTTAACCCAGCACATTTTCTCCTGTTCGACTTTAACCAAATCTAAAAGGTTCAACGATTCATGTTGGAGTCACTTCCTGGATAAATCTCCGACTCAAAGCCACAAAAAGAATAAACATGGTAAAGAGAGAGTTTGTTTTTTACTCTGACAGAGTTAAAGACTCGTCTCAGAGAGTCGAGTTTCTCTGTTTTGTCACCGTTTGCTGCTGCGTCTCAAAAGTGTCAGAGTGGATTAGCTGAAGAGCTGCAGCTCATGGAAACAAATACTTTATCCTAAAGCGCATCTGCAGATGTGGAATCAAAAATGTTTAAGTCATCGGCCTGGGTCTGGATCCTGCTTAAACACAGCACAGAGGGTTATTTTAGGGTTAGTTCCGAGGAATCCTGTACATTTGGGCCGTTACGTCTCCTGCAGAACGTGCTCCATCTGGATTTAGATTTAGTCCATAACCTTCAACACGGCCTGGAAACAGACACTGAAGCACAAACAATTTGATTTTTTCCCTGAAACTGTTTGTGATTTTGGTCAATTTGATCCATGAAGTCCCTTTATTTTATATGAAAACATAAAATCTCTCTCTGCTCCTCAGATGTTTTAAACCTGTTCCTCTCTCTGCTCCTCAGATGCTTTAAACCTGTTCCTCTCTCTGCTCCTCAGATGCTTTAAACCTGTTCCTCTCTCTGCTCCTCAGATGCTTTAAACCTGTTCCTCTCTCTGCTCCTCAGATGCTTTAAACCTGTTCCTCTCTCTGCTCCTCAGATGCTTTAAACCTGTTCCTCTCTCTGCTCCTCAGATGCTTTAAACCTGTTCCTCTCTCTGCTCCTCAGATGTTTAAACCTGTTCCTCTCTCTGCTCCTCAGATGCTTTAAACCTGTTCCTCTCTCTGCTCCTCAGATGTTTTAAACCTGTTCCTCTCTCTGCTCCTCAGATGCTTTAAACCTGTTCCTCTCTCTGCTCCTCAGATGCTTTAAACCTGTTCCTCTCTCTGCTCCTCAGATGTTTTAAACCTGTTCCTCTCTCTGCTCCTCAGATGCTTTAAACCTGTTCCTCTCTCTGCTCCTCAGATGCTTTAAACCTGTTCCTCTCTCTGCTCCTCAGATGTTTTAAACCTGTTCCTCTCTCTGCTCCTCAGATGCTTTAAACCTGTTCCTCTCTCTGCTCCTCAGATGTTTTAAACCTGTTCCTCTCTCTGCTCCTCAGATGTTTTAAACCTGTTCCTCTCTCTGCTCCTCAGATGCTTTAAACCTGTTCCTCTCTCTGCTCCTCAGATGTTTAACCTGTTCTCTCTCTGCTCCTCAGATGTTTTAAACCTGTTCCTCTCTCTGCTCCTCAGATGTTTTAAACCTGTTCCTCTCTCTGCTCCTCAGATGTTTAAACCTGTTCCTCTCTCTGCTCCTCAGAGCTTTAAACCTGTTCCTCTCTCTGCTCCTCAGATGTTTTTTTTTCTTTTTTTTAAACCTGTTCCTCTCTCTGCTCCTCAGATGTTTTAAACCTGTTCCTCTCTCTGCTCCTCAGATGTTTTAAACCTGTTCCTCTCTCTGCTCCTCAGATGCTTTAAACCTGTTCCTCTCTCTGCTCCTCAGATGTTTTAAACCTGTTCCTCTCTCTGCTCCTCAGATGCTTTAAACCTGTTCCTCTCTCTGCTCCTCAGATGCTTTAAACCTGTTCCTCTCTCTGCTCCTCAGATGTTTTAAACCTGTTCCTCTCTCTGCTCCTCAGATGTTTTAAACCTGTTCCTCTCTTTGCTCCTCAGATGTTTTAAACCTGTTCCTCTCTCTGCTCCTCATGAGATGCTTTAAACCTGTTCCTCTCTCTGCTCCTCAGGAGATGTGGTGGACGTTTACCAGCGTGAGTTCCTGGCGCTCAGAGACCGACTGCACTCGGCGGAGCAGGAGAACCTGCGGAGATCTAAAGAGCTCAACCTGGTCCTGGACGAGATCAAGAAGGCGATCGCTGAGAAGCAGGCGCTCAAGGACCTCAACAAGACCTGGGCCAGTCTCTCAGGTAACGGGGCGGGCACAGGGCACAGGGCGGGCACAGGGGCACGGGGCGGGCACAGGGGCACAGGGCGGGCACAGGGCGGGCACACGGGCACGGGGCGGGCACAGGGCGGGCACACGGGCACGGGGCGGGTGAGCGGGGGAAGTGTTTGCAGATGTGTCCAGCTGATGAAGTGAGTGTTTTGGTGGAGGATAGAGCTCGATCTGTCATGTCGTATCGTTATTCTTTCGTCTAAAACTGACCTGTGTCCGACTCCTTTATTTATGGATAAATATCAGCTCAGTTTGCTTTAACATAAATGAAGAAAACTTGGATTATTGCTAAACGTGTTTGTTTTCTCAGAGGAGACTCGTCTGAAGCTGTGGAACGTGAGCAGCAGTAAAACCGTCCTGCAGCTTCCCTCCATCCTCCACCACCTGCCTCACCTGCAGCACCCGGAGAGCCTGCAGCCCGCCGTGCTCGTGGGCCAGGGACGCACCGGGGGTAAGGCACCACCAGGGGGCGCTAGACCTCCTGCTCAGCCCTCGTTTTTGACCGGGATTTCCTTTGAATTTCACCTGCAGAATGAAGTGTTTCAGCTCCAATTCAATATTTTTCCAATTTTATCCCATTTTTTAAAATTCTTTTTGCCCAATGTTTGTCCCACTTTTCTTTTTTTTTCCCCACAGTTTTTATGTTTTTCTAATTATTTTTGCCCATTTTTTTTTCTTATTTTTTTACATTATTTTTCTTATTTTGTCCCCATTTTTCTCTTTTTCCCAGGTCATTTTCTATTACAAATATTTTCCTTTTTTTCCCCTTATTTATGCCCCATTTTTTTGCCACAAAATCTTTTCCTTATATTTGCCACAATTTCTTCCCATTTCCCCACATTTCACACTGGAGATGAACAGATCTTCCACACATTATTGTCCTGTTTTCACATATTTTAGTATCGGTACAGGAAACAGCATCGTTCAGGTTCACCCGGCCTATAGTCTCTGGTCTGTGCTCTTTACATCACGTTTTAAAATCACAAATATGTAAAATCCTTTGGTGATCCTTCCCCTCTTTCCAAAAACATCTGCCTCTGAACCAGCCACAGTCACATGACACAGCCCGGTCACATGATCTGTCTGGTCCTGTTAGCTCAGTCTGGGGCCGCTCTATAAATAACCCCCTCCTCCGTCCACCCCACCCCCGGACCTGCAGCGGCCCCGATCCCGGATCCTGAGCTCTGTCCCGGGGAGACGCTGCAGACGCTCCCCCCCCCCCTCGCTTACTCTCACGCTTTTGGCTTTATTCAAATGACTTTATTCAAACGTGTTCTCTGCCTCACGTTTGTCCTCCACAAGGACAAAGCGCAGACCTGTTCCTTTGGCCGTGGATTTGAAAAATGGTCACTGAATTTTCGGGGAGGGAACGTCAGGGCTGCCCTTTGTCACCGCTTCTTTTCGTCACTTTTACGGACAGCGTTTCTTGGCGCACCGGGGCGTTTGCAGCCGAAGCGCAAAGATCTTTAATAAAACTAGATAGGACGTGTTTACAGGAACACGGTGGAACAAATGACAGTTCTGGCGGCCATCTTGTGACTGGCTCTAACCCAGTGCAATGTCATCAAATGGAAACGCCAAGTATTTCCTTGATACTCGGGCTGCACGATTAAGCCTCACTTTGACTGAGCGCATTTTCTCCAGTTCAAAAGCTTCTTGACTGGAGCTGAAAGCCTATAGGCCAGAGTAATGCCTCATTTGAAAGCTAAGACCTACAAAACTCATGTAAGCTTCTTCCTCGTGTAACGCTATAGGGCTAGGGCGCTGACTGCAGCCGAAGGTATAACCAGAGGTAACGGAGCCAAGTGTGCGAATAAAACTCAGGACACAGAAAGGACGTTTCCAAGTACTTGTATTTTGTATAGGTAATATGTTTTAAGCAGTATTAGAATAATAGGTTGTTATATTGTATAGTTATATTAGGAATACGTGGGTATGACTATCTTTATTACTACCTTTACTACCTTACCTTACTACCTAAGGATAAGATAAAAAATGTAAATGGAAAATGTAATTCCTACATAATAATGTTAATAATGATGAATCTATTGAACCTACTAATTGCATAATAGATTGATAAAATATAATAAACATATGGTCAACCAACCATTACTAGAATAATAAATCTTGGAAAAAGAGTAACAACAAAAGATGGAGACTGGTCATATCAGTTATGTCAGTTATAACAGGTATTTCCTCACATCAAGTGTAAACTTACTAAATAACCAACTTACTACTTATATACTGACTTTTGACATTATCATACTTGGATTAATATATTGAACTTTCTCGTATTTCTGTTTACCACGGTCTAGTCGTATACAGGATGTTGTGATAACGTCATCCTTCACGACAAAATGCCTTATGGAAGAACTTCTTAACACAGAAGTCGTCTTGATGCTTGTATTATAGAAATGTAACTCTAACTAAATAATGTACAGTCATCTTTATACCTTGTGACAATATACGATTGATGTGGAATGTAGCTACTAGCTCTTACCATGTCAAATGATTGTATTGATTGTATTGTTGAAACAGTAATTGTAATAGGAAAAACTCATAATCAGGTACACGCTTGTGGTTGTACAATTTTTTACATATTCTTATGGTAAATTATAACAATATAATGTGAATTGTTACAGTTGTTATTGAGTTCCCAATGGGAATACAAATGTGAAATGCACGAGTACTGAGAGTATTGAATATAGAGGCGCACATAAGTTCCAGCTTCAGCCGACTCCTTTTGAGCTTCCATTACTGTGTAATGATATGACGCTTGTAACTAAATCAATGTAAACAGCTCAAATAACTAGGTATGATTAATAACAAAACAAATAACATTCGAAACAACAAAACAAACAATAAACACAACAATGGGTCACAGTTTAAAGTTCAAGGTATGGGTTCCTTGTTTCTTTTTTTGTTCCCAAAGTTCATTTGTGGGCAAAGAGTTCAGTTTATAATCCAAACAGAAAAGGTTTGTTTGTCCCACCGCATAGCAGGCAGTGGGACAATGGTTGGGCAGCTCACCATCCAATGGTTGAAGTGCGAAGGTTTCGGAGGGGGAAAACCTAGACTGGTGAGTAAAGGTGTCAATGGTACCAGGTAGGACAGGTTGAGGCGAAAGAATCGATGCTTTGAGCACACTCAGCGTATACGTAAAGTTATCCGCTCGGTTATTTTCAATGGGTTTGCAGTAGTTCTTGTTTTCCGGACGAAAACGCCAACTTGGCCACGCCCCAGCGGGAGCGGAACAGGAGGAAGTGACGAGGAGAGAGGAATATGAAGGAAACTGGCAACAGTAAAGGGGACAGGAAGTTGGGGCGCTATTTTACATGGGTTACACTTGTTTATGATTGTCACTTTTTTCCCATGGGTTTTCATCACGTTTTTCTTGCTTTTTTTTACATGTTTTTTTATTTATTAATTTTTTTTACATTTTCGTGGCTTGATCACAAAAAAACAAATGCAGCCAAAATGCTACAAAAAAAGCAATGACAATATGACAAAAACGTGACAAAAGTGTGACAAAAACGACTAAAACATGATAACAAAAATGAGGAAAACTCTTTGCCCAGTTTTGTAGGTGTAAACCTTTATCATTTGACTCAACTTAAAAAAGTAAAGCAACTGGCTGCAAAGCTTTTTTGAGTTTACTCAACTTTTAAGTTTTTTTGTTTAGCCAAATCTTATGTGAAAGTTGGTAAAAATACCTGGTTTGCTTTATGCCTACTTTTTTCTATTATTACAAGCAAATACAAACTTTAAATAAATCCAACTTGAAAGAAAAACTTTACCAAACATAGAATGAAGTGTTTGCTGGACTTAAATCAATACGTTTGGTCAACTACTAATATTTAATTTCTTGAACAAAAACAAAAGAGTTGAATCAAGTGCAAAGTTAACTTTCAAATATATGTTGGCACAACTTGCTTCTTGATAAAGTTGAGTGAACTCAAAAAAGCTTTGCAGCCAGTTGCTTTACTCTTTTAAGTTGAGTCAAATGATAAAGGTTTACACTTATAATTTGTTTATGTAATTTAGGGAATAACTTCAAGATAGAACATGTCATTCTTGAAAACAGAATGCACAATTGAGCTTACTTTAAAAACAAGAACTTAAGATACAACTTATATAGAAGAAGCTATCAATCAATATCTAAAAAGTATTTGATTATAATTTTCCATTTGGTAGCTTTCAAATGAGGCATTACTCTGGCCTATGGTCTGTAAACGAGAAGCTTTTGGATTTGGGCAAAACTGGAGAAACTGTGCTCGGTTCATGTGGGGGTTAAGAGGTTATTGTTTATTGTCCCATCCCTGTTCCCTCCTCTGTCCTCCTCGTCTCACGCCTCTGTCCTCTGTCCCGTAGTGTCCATGGTGCTGGGCGTCCCGAGCGTGAAGAGGGAGGTGCACTTGTACCTGCCCGACACGCTGACGTCGCTGATGTCCGAGCTGTCGCCGGCGGAGAGAGAGGACTGCGTCATCGTGGTGCTCGTCGCTGAGGTCCAGTTTCCTCCTGAACGTCTTTAACTCTGTCAGAGTAAAAAACTCTGTCTTTACCGTGTTAGAGCCGGAGATTTATCCAGGAAGTGACTCCCACATGTCTGTGTGGCTCCCTGGTCTTTCCCACGCTTATTCATTCACATATACTGACAGGTTTGGTATCCACGTGTAGCACAAAAGGCTGTGACCCAGATGACGCTGTAATCCAAATATGGTCATTTCCTTTGAGGGAGACAGTTTGGAATATTTAGAATTTTTTTTTAATTTAGAAAAAAGCTTTGGAAAAAAATTGAATACATTTAGAAATGTTTGGGATTTCTTTTCTTTCTTTTTTTTTAAAGTTTTGAACATTTTGAAAATAACAAATAAATAAAAACATTTTTATAAATACATTTCCATGTTCAAAAAAGTTTGGAAAATTTAAAAAAAATAGTTACGTTTTTAATTAAAACATTTTTTTTTAAAGCTTTGGAAAATTCCTACAATTTTTGAAAATTTAAAATGTTTTAAAGTTATTAAAAGTTGTGATAATTTTAACAGTTTGTAAAATGTCCTCCAACATGTATCCACGTGTAGCAGGAAAGCCTGTGACCGAGATGAGGCTGTAATCCAAATATGGTCATTTCCTTTGAGGGAGACAGTTTGGAATATTTAGATTTTTTTTTTTTTTAGAAGAAACCTTTGGAAAAAATTTGAATAGATTTAGAAATGTTTGGGATTTTTTTTTTTTTTTTTAATTGTGAACATTTGAAAATTAAAGTAAAAAATAAAAAATACATTTCCAAGTTCAAAAAAGTTGGGAAAATTTAAAAAAAAAGTTAAGTTTTTAATTTTTAATTTTTATTTTTTAAAGCTTTGGAAAATTCCTACATTTTTGAAAATTTAACATGTTTTAAAGTTATTAAAAGTTTTATCATTTTATAACAGTTTGTAAAATGTCCTCCAACATGTCTGCGTCGCTCCCTGGTCTTTCCCACGCTTATTCATTCACAAATACTGACAGGTTTGGTATCCACGTGTAGCACGAAAGCCTGTGACCGAGATGACGCTGTAATCCAAATATGGTCATTTCCTTTGAGGGAGACAGTTATATTTAGAATTTTTTCTTTTTTTTGAAAATTTAGAAAAAAAAAAACTTTAAATATTTAATACATTTAGAAATGTTGGGGATTTGTTTTTTTGTTGTTGAAAAGTTTTGAACATTTTTGGGGAAAAAAATCTATTTAAAAATACATTTCCAAGTTAAAAAAGTTGTGGGAAAATGAAATAAAAAGTTACGGTTTTAATAAATAAAAAAACATTTTTTTTAAAGCTTTTTTGAAAATGTATGGTCATTTCCTTTGTGGGAGACAGCAGCGGCTAAAGATGGGAGAAATATACACACTTTACAGACTCCACACGGATTTTAGAATTTGAATTTTACCTTTTTGTTTTCTCTATTAACTATCTATCAGGCCGGAGCCGCTGCAGATTCAGGACTGCAGATCATAATGCTATCGCTAAGCTAGGCTGCTATCACCTGCAAGCTTCGGCAGAGAAAAGTTCCTTGTTTCATTTCCAGAGCTGTCATTAGGTTCAAGAGGAGCCAGAAAGACTCGAGTCCAACAGCGGAGACGAGAGGCTCTTAGGTGCACACTTGTTTATGCAGAATAATGATCCATGTGCTCCTAGTGTTTATGTACAGTACACCTGAATGTCCTGTAGAGGCAGATGGAGCTGAAACTATCAAATCTGCTGCAGCTGTTCTGTGAAGGGGTTTAAAACGCTGCAAATATAAAACTCTTTTTGTTTTAATGTCAAATGTCCATTTTAGCCCGACATGACCTTCTCATTTAACATTCAAAGATAAATCTAAAACTTCTTGCATGTTTATAGAAAGGTCTGTAATAGAATAATATATGTAAAAAAGACGGATTGGTATCATGTCAAAAGCAGATCAGCAGTTCATCCTGATGCTCATCTAAATATCTAAACTGGACACTAATCTGAGCAGGCGTCACATTTAGGCCAATAGACGGTCTGCACATTTTAGATCGAAATCGAAATATTCCTTGAACTTTTTGAGTGGAAAACAGGTGAATAACAATCCAGACTTTCCACTCCATCTGCGTTACAGTGACGTAAACTCGTGTTTTACTGTCAGATCCAGTTACTGCAGCTTTTAGACTAAAAACAGGCATTTACCCTCTTAACCCCCGCCTGAACCGAGCACATTTTCTCCAGTTCGGCTTCACCCAAATCTAAAAACTTCTCGTAGCCTATAGGCCAGTGTGAAGCTAAGACCTACAAAACTGATCTCAGATTGTTCCTCGTGTTTCCATGCGTTGTTGCCTCGTTGTCGTCCCTTTTTCGTTGCTATTTTTGCTGCGTTTTCATCCTCTTTTACGTCTCGTTTTCATTGCTATTTTGACAGGAAGCTTTTAGATTTGGGTAAAGCCGCACAGAACCAACGTCACAAACAACGGTCAGAGCATCAGGCGTGTGGCTACAGACACAAGGCAAATGTTTCTCTAAACAGCAAACTAATACAGCAGACTATCAACTAACAATCAGCGGAGGAAGAAGTACTCGATATTCTTACTTCAGTAAAAGTGCAGATACAGGACCAAACATTTACTTAAGTAAAAGTATCCAATAACATTTTCAGTCAAAGTACAAAAGTATGCATTGTAAAATGTACTTTATAAGTAAAAAGTATTTAAGAGTTTAATGTGCAGGATTTTTCAAAATCATTTGAATCAAACCAGGTCAAAAACAGGAAGTAAACCAGGTCTAACCAGGTCTAAACCAGATCTAAAGGAGTAAAACACTAAACCAAGTCTAAACTGAGACTAAACCAGTTCATTGTAAAGAGGTCACTTTGAAAATAAAATACTTTTACTTTTAACCCAATTTAAAAATGTAGTGGAGTAGAAAGTAAAAACTACTCATCATAAAATGGATTTAAGTAAAGTAAAAGTACCTATAATTTGTACTTTTTACTTTGTTACTTTCCACCACTGCTAACAATGCATTTACCCAAAGCACAAACCTGAGAACATAAACGAGTCATTTATGTCCTGTTAAAAGTGAACAGTGCTGTGGCAGAACCGCCGAGGCAACACTGAGTGCGTTTACAAGGGCTCGACATTCCCGGTTACTCGCTATTATTCCCGTTATGGCAGTTTTGGGGATATGGTGTTTCTATGACACTGAGAGATCGGTAAACCCAAATTCCAAATAAGGAAACCCGGCTTTTCAAATTTAAGCTCTGTCCGCACAGGCGCATACGTTACATTTCCGAGCACAATACGGTGAAAATATTAAAAGCATAAATGTGAGGCTTATTGTGAGGCTTGTTCTTTTGAGTCACTTTGGGATCAATGTTTTGCTCGTCCTCGACATCCTGAGCTACGACAGTGACGGCAGATTGTGGATAATTCCTGACCTTTACCCGTCCTGGGTCTGTCTTTATCACCGAGTGGACCAGGGAGCTCTGGGAGAAGGTTAAAGCCGGGGCCGGTGTGAGAGAGTGGAGCTGATGGAGTTCACCCATAGTTAGTGGAGGAAAAACTTAATCCGGCTCTGTGTCGTGGTCGACTCCTCTGAGTCCGGAGGAAAACCAGCCGCCTTTAAACAGTCGCCGACAGTTTCCATCTTAAATATTCACTAATATTCTTTCATGGTTAAAATATAAAACTCCGTCTCCTCTTGATTCCAGAAACAGGAACTCTTCAGACTCGCCGCCGCCGCCATGTTTGTTTACGCTTAACTGCGCATGTGCAAGAAATGGGAAACCCGGAAAATAACGTAAACATGAAGTTATATCCCGGTTACTGACGGAAAATCCCAGCCTGCGTTTATATAATCAAAGACAAAACCGGAATATTAAAAACTCCCGATAATAACTGGGAATTTCGAGCCCTTGTAAAGGCACTCAGTGAGGGGTTTAACTCGCCCAGTATCACAGTCGCTCTCGTCTGTTTAGCCTCTTTCAAACTCCATAAACACACGGCAGCTTCCACACTTCGAAAAGTCAAAACATAAGAAGAATATCCGTATAATCCACCGGCCAGTTTCTCCAGTGTTTTGAGGAGCCGCGTGCGAGTGCATGTGACCGATGAGTCAGTGTGCGCCTCATTAATCAGCTCGAGCAGCAAAACATTACAAACCGATCCTTGATTTTCATTCCTTCTGTTTTCAGTGTGTGTTTGTGTGTTCCAGGCGGATCAGCAGTACGCCAGCTCTGTGGCCGAAAACCTCCGCAGCCTGTGAGTCATTTACAACAGTTTTACACCAGCGTTAAGGTTTAAAGGCCAGACGCTGCAGGTGTAGAGAGATCAGTGTGAAGCTCCTGCTGTAGAGACTGACATATGAGGAAACCACCGACTGCAAGTTTGCTCTCATTTTATGTTTTTATACAGATTTTATGCATTTAATACACAAAATGCCAAACATTTTGTGTATTTTCGGCGACGAAATCTAAATACTGGACCGAGCCAGGTTTAGATGTGTCTCCCTTAAAAACAGCCCAAACTCCTTATGATGTTTATTCTCTGAGATTTATCCAGGAAGTGACTCCAACATGGCTATGTCGCTCCCTGGTCTTTCCCACGCTGATTCATTCACGTGTAGCAGGAAAGGCTGTGACCGAGATGACGCTGTAATCCAAATATGGTCATTTCCTTTGTGGCAGACAGTTTGGAATATTTTGGAAAAGTTTTGAAATATAATGGAAATTATTAGAATATTTTTTTTGAAAATTTAGAAAAAAGCTTTGGAAACAATTTGAATACATTTTGAAATGTTTAAAAAAAAAAACATTTTCAACATTTTTGAAAAAAGAAAATTATCTTTGAAAAAATAAATTTCCAATTTCAAAAAAAGTGTGGAATTTTTTTTGTTTTGTTGAAAGCTTTGGAAAAGTCATAACATTTCCGAACATTTTTTGAAAATTTAAAATGTTTTAAAGTTATAAAAAGTTATGATAATTTAGCTCCCTGGTCTTTCCCACGCTTATTCATTCACAAATACTGACATGTTTGGTATCCACGTGTAGCAGGAAAGGCTGTGACCGAGGTGACGCTGTAATCCAAATATGGTCATTTCCTTTGAGGGAGACAGTTTGGAACATTTTGGAAAAGTTTTGAAAAATAATGGAAATTATTAGAATTTTTTTTAATTTAGAAAAAAGCTGTGAATACATTTTGACATTTTTAGAAAAACATTTTTTTTTAAGTTTTGAACATTTTTGAAAATTAAAACAATAAATTATCTTTGACTAAAATAAATAAATTTCCAAGTTCAAAAAAGTTTGGAAAATTTAAAAAAAAGTTGTAATCCAAATATGGTCATTTCCTTTGTGGGAGACAGTTTGGAACATTTTGGAAAATAAATGTTACAGATCTAATTCCTGACAGATTTATTAAGCTTTGAACCAAAAAAGGAGGAATTTGAATTTTAACAGATTTTTTTTTCCCGCTAACTAGTTTATTCCAAAACTGAACCAGATCCTAAATGCTTTGTAACTAATGTGTCACAAAATAAAACCACACATTTAAACCTGGCTTTATCCGTTATTGCGACGCATTTTTCCTCGGTAATCTACAGCAGAAGTTTCACATTAACCTAAAGCCCTAAATATCTCTTAAATGTTCCTTAAAAGTTCCTGAACCTCTTACCTTAACGCATTGTCTCCAGTTCGGCTTTACCCAAATCTAAAAGCTTCTCGACTGGAGGGCAAAGCTGTAACGCCTCATTTAAAAGCTAAGACCTACAAAACTGATCGTTACGGTCGCTGCATTTATGTCACATTTATGAAGCGTTTTTTTTTTTTTTTTTTGGGTTATTCAGTTTTTTCGTAGATTTTTGTTTGTAATTTTTTTCATGGTTTTTTCATTTATTTATTTTCAGTTTTTTAATCAATTTTTGACATTTTTTGTTGTTTTTTGTCACTTTTTTGTAGTGGCTTTTTGTGTTATTGTTGCTTTTCTGGCGTGTTTTTGTCTCTTTTAGATTTGGGTAAATCCAAACTGGAGATAATATGCTCGGTTAAGGCGGGGATTAAGAGTTTAAATATTCCTTAATGTTCCTTAATGTTCCTTAAATGTTCCTTAATGTTCCTTAATGTTCCTTAAATGTTCCTTAATGTTCCTTAAATGTTCCTTAATGTTCCCAAATGTTCCTTGTGTCTCATCTTTGTGTCTCATCTTTGTCTCTCGGGTCTTTATGTCAGTTTCCCGGCGGAGATCCAGTCCGGTCTTCTGGAGGTGGTCTCTCCGTCCTCTCACTTCTACCCGGACTTCTCCAAACTGAGGGAGTCGTTCGGAGACCCCAAGGAGAGGGTCAGGTGGGTCAGGAGAGCGTGAGACCCGACGTAACCCCTGGATCACGGGTTTGCTTTAAATAAGTGCATGTCTGTGTTTGGAGACTTTGCCCCTGAGCTGTTTGTTTTTTTACAAAGAAAAGGGAGTTTGTTTCTGAGTCAAAGCCTGTGCAACAGCGCCCTCTGCTGACAGGTCTGTGATCCGCGTGATGGTGTATTTACTTCTTCTGCTGTAAAATGATTAATAATCCTAATGTGACGGATTATTATCTCATTCAACTCGTTTACAAGTCCATAATCGCTTTAAACGATTCCTCAGTCAATGGCATTTTCTGTTGCTTTCTTCATCGCTCTTTTTCCACACTTTTTTACGCTTTTTAGTCGCTCTTTTGTTGCTGTGTTTCGTCACTTTTTGGTTGTATTTTCATCTTTGTTTTCGTCTGTGTTTTGAAGCTTTAGATTTGGGTAAAGTCAAACTGGAGAGAATGTGCTCAGTTAAGGCGGGGGTTAACTCATTGACTGCCAGCCATTTTCAAATCAGAGAGCTCCCACTGCCGGAGTTTTTCAGGATTTGGACTGTTTTTTCAAGACCAACAGAAAATGTAGTTCTAGGTCAATGTCAACACCAAACCCACCCAAAGAAAGATTAGACTCTTCTTTCATCTAAAGAAAAAGTTTGTTTGTATCTCTTTCCATTCTTTAGTAATCGTCCGTAGAAAATGGGTGAAATCACCCAAAATGCTGGTTTCTGACAAAAAAGCAGAGAAAATGAGCTTTTTTAATCAAACGCTAATATTTTTTGCTTTAGTGACGCCTCAAACATCTGGTTTCCATCTATTAAACAGTAAGCACACTCTCTCACAGTCAGTCAGTCCTAAAGGAACAGGCCACCGTTTTTACATACTGAGATATGTTCTTACCTGAGCTTAGACGAGTTCATCTGTACCTGTCTGGTCTCCAGTCACGTAAACACAGCACAGACGGCGTTAGCATTTAGCCTCTCTCTTCTCCTCTATAGCTCCAAACGAGCTGAAGATAGAAGCTACCAAACTCTTCCACCTTTTCCCTATTTAAATATGGTTACGTGAAGTGTTACACTATAAAGTATAATTACACAAAATTAAACAATGTGGATTTTCTAAGCGGATAAAAAGGGGAACTATATTGTAAGGCGTAATAATACCAGGAGTAATTCAACATCCGCACAGTAAAGTGAAGATATCACTGCGCGGATGCCGAATTACACCTCCATTACTTTTATCCGCTTAGGAAATCCACATTGTTTAATTTTGTGTAATTATACTTTATAGTGTAACACTTCACGTAACCATATTTAAATAGGGAAAACGTGGAAGAGTTTGGTAGCTTCTATCTTCACCTCGTTTGGAGCTATAGAGGAGAAGAGAGAGGCTAAATGCTAACGCCGTCTGTGCTGTGTTTACGTGAAGACCAGACAGGTACAGATGAACTCGTCTAAGCTCAGGTAAGAACATATCTCAGTATGTAAAAATGGTGGCCTGTTCCTTTAAGGGGGGGGCATATGAAATCCACCAGGGGCACAATTACTATACATACACTCTACTGTTTTTGGACCATGTTTTGAATAAACAGGAGCTCGGTCAGTGCTGTAGGAAAAGCATCCACTAAAACGCACACTTTGAACAAATACGCGGAGTGTTTGTTCCCCAAGATAAGCATCTTGGGGGACGGGCACGGCCCCCTAAGGCCCGCCCATAGCGACGGATATGCTCTCTGGTGTTCTTCTCTCACACGAGAGAGAAGCAAAAAAGTGCTTCTCTAGTGTGCGCTGTGGTCATCTGTACCCAGCCTTATGTACTTGATTCTGTGTGTGAGTGTGAGTGTAGAGTAAAGGGTAGGTGTACGTGTGTATTGTGATAACTGTATATATTGGGAGGGTTTGTTGGAGGAGAATTTTTTAATGTCTTTTTAAATGTCAAGCACTTTGTGATGCACTTGTGTATGAAAAGCGCTCTATAAATAAAGATTGATTGATTGTTGAAAAGGCGCCGCCGGACGCTGTGACCGGATGCAGCTCTGGGTTTGCATTTTTATCATGGTTATCAGGGGCTTTTTAATAAGTCTGTTTCCTCGATCCCCCATTTCCACCATTACTACGAAAACCAGCCTTAACCAAAACCTGTTCAAGTGTAACGTGCCTGTATTTGTCTCACGTTTGGCCGTTCTCTCTGGATCTTCTCCTTCACTCGTCTGAGACCGTTCTGACCTGTGATCCAAAGAGCACTGCTGCCACCTGCTGACTCAATAGCATAACTACAGACCCCAGAGCTGCACAAGGCTTACCTACACATTAACCTCTTAACCCCCGCCTGAACCGAGCACATTGGCTCCAGCTTAGCTTTACCCAAATCTAAAAGCTTCTGGAAAAAAGCAACAAAATATCAACAGAAATTACATGAAAAAAGAGGAAGAAAGCTTCATAAGAGTGACAAAACAGCGCTGAAAAAGCCACAAAAGAGCGCCCAAAAAAAAGTCAAAAAAGGGTTAGAAAAAAATACCCCATCAAAAACATGACAAAAAAGAACAAAAAAAGCATTAAAAAGCAACAGCACAGACGTCATTGGCAGTCAGTGAGTTAAGAGGTTAATGTGTCGGCAAATTGAGACAAATTAATGGCGTGATTAAAAAAAATTTTTTGTGCGGCACTAAAATAATCGTTATAAAGAATCTGAAACATTATTCTGTTTTCTATTGTGTGCAGATGGAGGACGAAGCAGAACCTGGACTACAGCTTCCTCATGATGTACGCTCAGTCCAAAGGCACCTACTACGTCCAGGTCAGAGGTCACCACACAAAGTCTAAAACACCGATGTCTTTTTCACCTCTGCTGTGATTCTTCAGGTTCTAACGTTTATGTCCGTCAGTAAAGAAACAACCGTCAGTAGTGTTTCGAACATTGTTAAACTAACTTTGTATTGAAAACGTTATCTATTAAACTTTACATTCATTGGATTTAAATGAGATGTTTTTAGTCCCTTTTACTTAATTATGACTTTGATGTAAATGATGTCCTGGTTGTATATGTGTATGTGTTAAGTCCTGGGTTAAGTCCTGGTTTAAGTCCTGGTTTAAGTCCTGGTTAAGTCCTGGTTTAAGTCCTGGTTTAAGTCCTGGTTAAGTCCTAGGTTAAGTCCTGGTTAAGTCCTGGTTAGGTCCTGGTTGAATTGACCTTGTTGTCTCCGCAGCTGGAGGACGACATCGTGGCTCGTCCAAACTACTTCACCACCATGAAGAACTTCGCGCTGCAGCAGCCGTCGGAGGAGTGGATGATCCTGGAGTTCTCCCAGCTCGGCTTCATCGGTGAGAGTCTGCTAGAGGAGGAAGAGAAGAGAGGGAGGGGGCAGAGGAAGAGGAGGAAGAGGAGGAAGGGGAGGAAGAGAAGAGAGGGAGAGGGTAGAGGAAGAGGAGGAAGGGGAGGAGGACAGGGCGGACTGGCTGTATGTCCATTCTGGAAGAGCACAGCCTGGCCTTTCAATTTGTTTTCTTATGGCTCCACCTACTCTACTCTACTTGGCCTGGTTGTGTTTCCATTACTCTGTAGACTCTGATATTGTATCCATGGAAACAGTACCAGGGCCAAGCTGATACTAAAAAAGTACCAGTTAAAGTGCATATGACAGATTTTAATGCTCTTGAAAATATGACTTATTTAGATGGATTACATCAGTTGCATAATTATCATTTTTTTCAGTGAAGCAGCAATTTTAATGAAGAAATGTTGGGCAGAAAAGTTATTTTTATTTGAATGTTTAAGCTGCTGACAGGAAGTGACATAAAAGAAGGAAACATTCCATAGCAGTTTGACTCATTCATTTCCCATTGACTTCCTGTCGGTGTCCAATAAGGAAGTGAAAACATAAACATCACAAAAATGGTCAAACTAAAGAAAACTGGGAATAATCTTTAGCAAAATCTGAAATATAATCGTGTTCACTGAGTTTTAGCAAAGATTGTGTCAGATGCACTTTAAGGAAAAGTGCAGATACAGGATCAAAAATATACAAAAGTAAAAGTATCTGATAAAATGTTTACTTAAGTAAAAGTACAAAAGTATGCATTGTAAAACGTACTTTATAAGTAAAAAGTTAAAGTATTTAAGAGTTTAATGTGCAGGATTTTTCAAAATCATTTGAAATAAAATCAGGTCTAAATGAGTAAACCACTAAACCAGGTCAAAAACAGGAAGTAAACCAGGTCTAAACCCGGACTAAACTAGGTCAGGTCTAAACCAGGTCTAAAGGTGTCTGTGTAAGTTCTCAGTCGTACAGGAGTTGTCCATCTTCAATGAAGGTACTTGAGTCATCTTCTGTACTAGGTAGTTGAAGTCTCCAAACGTTTCGCCTCTCATCCAAAAGGCTTCGTCAGTGGACAAAATCTCGCTCAGCACGCAGCGTAGATAAAGACCATAGGGAGGAGTTGGGGAAGGCCCGGCCCTCCCCCACCTCCACCTCAAAGCCTCCAACCACTCCTTTGAGGACGGGGAGGTCAACATTTTAGCTAAAGAAGAACGTTGGTTTGAAAGTGGAGTAAAAGAAGCTATTTTTGTCAGAAAAGAAAATCCCTCCATGAACCGGAATGGTGGGCTCAGATTTAATCTCTCGTCACTTTATTCCAATCTCCTTCGGGTGAAACCTCGGCCAACAACGAACAATAGGCAGGTGATTAGCAGTGATCAGCCATGAATAGAACAGATAATGGGCAGTGATCATCTATGAATAGGACAGGACTGACCGATACTGGGGGAGCAGGTCGTTACAGACGCTCTACTTCAAAGGTGTTTACCCACAGGTGAGAGTAGCTGTGATTAGAGGGGAGGAGCCGGGCCAACCCCAACTCCTCCCCATGGTCTTTATCTACGCTGCGGGCTGAGCGAGATTTCGTCCACTGACGAAGCCTTTTGGATGAGAGGCGAAACGTTTGGAGACCTCAACTACTGAGTACAGAAGATGACTCAAGTACCTTCATTGAAGAGGTCTAAAGGAGTAAACCACTAAGCCAGGTCTAAACTGGGACTAAACCAGTTCATCGTAAAGCGGTCACTTTGAAAATAAAATACTTTTACTTTTAACCCAATTTAAAAATGTAGTGGTGTAGAAAGTACAGATACAGGCTCTAAAATGTAGTGAAGTAAAAGTAAAAGTACTTATAATTTGTACTTTTTACTTTGTTACTTTCCACCACTGGAAATGGAAGCACAAGCAGGCCAAGCAGAGCAGGGTAAGGCTGGTGGAAACGAGCCATTATACATAAGACCAGCTCTGCAGTTCCTAAGTAGACATGATCCAGCGTGGACGTGGGGAGAGTGAGCACAGCAGGTGATCAGAACAGAGACGGGAGACGGAGAGTTGAAGGAGCTATGAGGCCTTTGAACAAGCTGCTTATGGATACAAAAGGAGATCACAAAGAAGACAGGGGAGCAGAAAAAAACACTGATATCCCAGGCAAGTGAGTCCACGAAGTGTAAAAAGTTAAGACAATGGTTTATAGTAGCGGCAGTGCCATCGCTGACACCACAACTACAGCACAAGAAGAGGTTAGTCCAGGCTCAGACTCAGAAGGACCTGTATGATTTAGAGCGGGTTGTTGGTTTAAAAGCATTTCAAATACATAATTGCTCTTTTTTATTCATTTAAAGAGGGGGTATTATGCTTTTTTCAATCACATAGCACCAGTCTATAGCATACTACAATGATGACGTAACCTTCTGTTGGTCTGTATATGCAGTAAATTAAAATAACTGCCTTGAATAAAATTGCTCTCTCAAAATGGCTGTACTGAACGTCTTGAAATAGGCCTCTGTCTCTTTAAGAAGCTTTCCGACACGCCCCCTTCAGCACACTGCTGTGGCATCTAAACAACACTACTGTGCGGGGAGGGGGCTCTGCTGAGCTGAGGAGCAGTGGTTGGTGGCTTGGCTGGTGACGAAAGGTCCAGAGGCGTCTCCAGGAGGTGGGGGCGTTCCTAGGAGGACTGAGGCATAGCTACACCTAAAATGGCTGCCGTCTAAGTTTTTACTGATTACTCAAAAATATGTGAATGATATGTGAATTCCTGTTGTAGGGAAGATGTTCAAGTCGGTGGACCTGCCGATGATCGTGGAGTTCATGCTGATGTTCTACAAAGATAAACCCATCGACTGGCTCCTGGACCACATCATGTGGGTCAAAGTCTGTAACCCAGAGAAAGACGCCGTGAGTCACTGTCAGTCAGAAAACACATTGAGAGTCTGCAGAGTTATATCTGTGCGTCCTCTCCCTCAGAAACACTGCGACCGACAGAAGGCCAACCTGAGGATCCGCTTCAAACCCTCGCTGTTCCAACACGTGGGAGTCCACTCCTCTCTGGCCGGGAAGATCCAGAAACTCAAGGTACTGTTGGTCTCGCTTCGTAGGAGAGAATCGAACATAACGAGACCTTCGAGTAGAAATGAAAGACTCAAGGGGTACGCCATAACCCCTGACCACAGACCTCACCCTCCTCAGTCCCGTTCATGTGAATCGTCCCAGGTCGTTTGTGAAATAAAGGAAAAAGAGTCGATGTCTTCTCAGTAACGAGCTTCCACAGTTCGACTGAAACTTAAACCCAGACCTCATTAATATGAACAAACTTTAAATATCTACTGAGATACCAGCGTTCTCACAGGAGGAAACTCTATCTTTAGAAACAATAATGCTCTTCGGAGCTGGTTTTGGGGAGATGTAAAGTCTCCATAGGATTCAGATTTCTTTCTGGAGTCGCCACTAGGTGGAGGTATCAACACATCTCCATAAGGACCACAAAGAAGCGCATCTTTTTCATTTCTTTTTCATGACGTTGGACCATAGATATAACATAAGAGATGGATGATGATCCATTCATAGTGATGATCCCGAGTGGCTGCTCCGTCTCCTCCTACAGAGGACCATAGATTAGGGCTTTCCTCACCCATTTTTCTTATATTGATGAATCTTTTCGATTCGATTACATTATTTCATACTAAAAACAAATAAACGTAACTGATTCATGAACTTAGACTCAGCTCAAACAAAAACTAATGTTTCCCTCCAGCATCAACACAAAATCCTCCATTGTCTCGTCCAAACTCTCAAACTAGGCCCTGATTCTGCCAAAGAAATGCTTTAAACCTGACGATTATAAAGTCACATGATGATTATTGCCATTTGAATAACATTTCGATGAACTGCTGTACCCTGGACCCGCTCAGACCTGGTTCTGCCTCGTCTGTTTCAGGATAAGGACTTCGGGAAACAGAACCTGCACAAAGGCCACATAAACCCGGCGGCAGAGCTGAGCTCCAGCCTGAAGACCTACCAACACTTCACCCTGGAGAAGGCCTACCAGGGGGAGGACTTCTTCTGGGCCTTCACCCCTGTGTCCGGGGACTTCATCCGCATGCGCTTCTTCACGCCCGTGCGCGTCGAGAGGTACGTGCAGGACCAGCAGTAGTTACAGTACTAGTTACAGCAGTAGTTACAGTAGTAGTTACAGTAGTAGTTACAGTACTAGTTACAGTAGTAGTTACAGTAGTAGTTACAGTACTAGTTACAGTAGTAGTTACAGTAGTAGTTACAGTAGTAGTTACAGCAGTAGTTACAGTAGTAGTTACAGTAGTACTTACAGTAGGAATTACAGTAGTAGTTACAGTAGTAGTTACAGTAGTAGTTACAGTAGTACTTACAGTAGGAATTACAGTAGTAGTTCAGTAGTAGTTACAGTAGTAGTTACAGCAGTAGTTACAGTAGTAGTTACAGCAGTACTTACAGTAGGAATTACAGTAGTAGTTACAGTAGTAGTTACAGTAGTAGTTACAGTAGTACTTACAGTAGGAATTACAGTAGTAGTTACAGTAGTAGTTACAGTAGTAGTTACAGTAGTACTTACAGTAGGAATTACAGTAGTAGTTACAGTAGTAGTTACAGTAGTAGTTACAGTAGTAGTTACAGTAGTAGTTACAGTAGTAGTTACAGTAGTACTTACAGTAGGAATTACAGTAGTAGTTACAGTAGTAGTTACAGTAGTAGTTACAGTACTAGTTACAGTAGTACTTACAGTAGGTAAGTTACAGTAGTAGTTACAGTAGTAGTTACAGTAGTACTTACAGTAGGAATTACAGTAGTAGTTACAGTAGTAGTTACAGTAGTAGTTACAGTAGTAGTTACAGTAGTAGTTACAGTAGTTACAGTAGTACTTACAGTAGGAATTACAGTAGGAATTACAGTAGTAGTTACAGTAGTAGTTACAGTAGTACTTACAGTAGGAATTACAGTAGTAGGGCGGCACGGTAGTACAGCGGTTAGCGCTCGTGCTTCACAGCTAGAAGGTCCGGGTTCGATCCCACCTGGACGGGGCTTTTCAGTGTGGAGTTTGCATGTTCTCCCCGTGTCTGCATAGGTTTGGGGGACGACGGATGGAAATTAGCCCAAGGCTACAATCCGGTGTGGCTTTTTCATTAACTTGCACTGTCCCAACCAAATAAACCAATAAATAAATAAATAATCATGCTGTCATTACTTACTATGAATGCAGGGGGTGAGTGAGTGGTTGAAGGTTGGAGAGGCCGCCCCCGTCTCTTAGTTCTTGAAGAAAAATGCAAAAATCCCTCAAACCAAAATTAACCTCTGAAAAGGAAAACTCACCCTCAAATCCACTTTTTTTCCCAGATAAACTGTAAATGAGTGTCCAATAGTGTTGTCTACATGTCCTGGTCATAATTTTGAAAGATCAACTTTATGCCTAAAACCGTCAGTGAGGCGCCATCTACAGGCGATTTGTCTTTACTGCATTTGATTTTTGAATTTGGCGCCCCTATTGGCCCAGGAGTGAAGCCTGACGTCAGTTGCCGCTCTGGGCTATAAAAGTGGCCCAGTCTCGCTCACGCCCCCGTAGCAAGTTGGAGAAGGAGCGAGAGAGTATTTTCATCAATTGTCAGGTTTGCGATTGGTTATAGCATTTAGGTAGATTTTTTTAGCATAGCTTTTTGTATTATAAATAATTGTGTAGTGTTATAGCGTTGTTGTTGAATATTGTAGAATATTGTTGCTTGTATTGCTAGATTAGTTGCTGAATTTGGTTTAGGACATTTGTTAGTATTGGTTTTAGAGTTCAATATCGTGTGTAGTTTTAGTGTATATTGTTTATTGTACTGTATTGTACTACTGTGTAGTCGCCGGAACTCCAGGCTCGGACTTTGTTTACAAGTTGAAGTAAATAAAAGTCAGATGACTCAGGCCTGTCAATCACCGACCCAGACCCCTCCCACCCCTCACCCCTCACGCCCTCCTTAGTCCTCCAGGCAACGCCCCTTTACTGTTGAGAGTTTCAAAGAGGCTGTATGCAAATGACACGTGACTTCCAAGTGGATCCTAAGTCGGTGCTTCCGTGTCCTGTCTCCGTTATTTCCCTATGAGGTCTTGTCTAAAAAAATTAATAGTTGCTGACAGTGAGATCCGGATCCGAAGTGACTCACTACGTTTTACAAACATTACGTTGGATGTAAATTCTTGACTGCAGGAAATGTCTGTGTTTGTTTAGGACTTTTTATCTTAGCGCTAACGGCTAGGGTTAGAAAAAGGGTGCTAAAAAGCATTTATACTAAAGACAGGCTGATTATTTTTTGAGCGGCTCGTTTAAAATCTTGTAGCTATTTTCATTTTTAATTGGTGTTAGCCGTTAGCTTAAAAACAAAAAACCTTACTGTAATGAGCACGGAAGTTTCCTCCAGTGAATGTTTTACTCCTGACGTGATGTTTTTAACCTGATCATGTGACTCCACCAGTAACTCACTGTCTGCCATGGGATCTTCAGCTATTTATGTTTTTAGACAAAACCTCACAGGGAAATAACAGAGACAGGAAACGCAAACGACTACTTAGAATCCACCCGGAAGTCACGTGACGCTCGCATGCATACAGCCTATCTGAGGCTCTGAGGCTCTGGAAGGGGGGGTTAGTTACTCTTTAAACCCCGCCTGAACCGAGCACATGTTCTCTAGGTCGGCTTGATCCAAATCTAAAAGCTTAAAGAGGGGGTATTATGCTTTTTTCAATCCCATAGCACCAGTCTATAGCATACTACAATGATGACGTAACCTTCTGTTGGTCTGTATATGCAGGAAATTAAAATAACTGCCTTGAATAAAATTGCTCTCTCAAAATGGCTGTACTGAACGTCTTGAAATAGGCCTCTGTCTCTTTAAGAAGCTTTCCGACACGCCCCCTTCAGCACACTGCTGTGGCATCTAAACAACACTACTGTGCGGGGAGGGGCTCTGCTGAGCTGAGGAGCAGTGGTTGGTGGCTTGGCTGGTGACGAAAGGTCCAGAGGCGTCTCCAGGAGGTGGGGGCGTTCCTAGGAGGACTGAGGCATAGCTACACCTAAAATGGCTGCCGTCTAAGTTTTTACTGATTACTCAAAAATATGTGAATGAGCCAAGGCAACACTCCAGGCATGTGTTTAATGAGGGAATGACATAATAACATGATATAAAGCTGGAAAAAGTCCATTTTACATAATACCCCCCCTTTAAAAAAAAGTGTCAAAATAGCAACAAAAATAAGACAAGAACGAGGATGAATATGCAGCAGACGAGCGACAAAAACGTGACAAAAAAGGCGATGAATAAGTGACAAAAATGAGTGCAGAAAAAGCGATGAATGGGGCGATGGTGGCGCAGATGGTAGAGCGGGTCGTCTCATGATCGGAAGGTCGGGGGTTCGAATCCCGCCTCCTGAAGGTGCACACTGTCGTTGTGTCCTTGGGCAAGACACTTCACCCACCTTGCCCCCAGTGTCTGCGTACATTGGTGTATGAATGAATGTGTGAATGGGTGACTGGATCCTTGCTGTAAAGCGCTTTGAGTGCCTAATGTAGGTGGAAAAGCGCTATATAAGTTGAGACCATTTTTTACCATTTACCATAAAAGTTTTTAGATGAGTTTTGTTAGTCTTAGCTTTCAAATGCGGCGTTACTCTGGCCTACAGGGTGTAACCTTTTAGATTTGGGTAAAGATCAGAGAGAAAATGCACTCGGTTAAGTCAGCTAATCGAACCTAAAACTGATCATAACATGCGCTTCTAGGACACGGGTTAAACATTTGAAAAGGGGGCGGGTCTTTTGATAAAGGCCAATTGCAATAAACACAATAAAGTACTTGGATATTACACATATTCCTTAAAGCCCTGTCGTGTTTTGCAGGTTTTTCTTCCGCAGCGGGAACATCGAGCATCCGGGAGACAAACTCTTCAACACCACGGTGGAGGTGCTGCCTTTCGACGTGAGCAAAACTCCAGCATTCACACGTTTCATTTCAGCCTGTTCTCCCAATGTTCACTGTGTTTTCTGCCCTCGTGGCGCCCCCTAGTGTCCGTAAATGCTGTGATGGTTTTGTGATATTCCGCAGAACCTTCAGGCCGAGAAAGAGGCTTTAACGGACGGAAAAGAGAAATCACCAAAGTACCACAGAACAGAGGACGGCTTCTACAGGATAGGTCTGTACTGCAGTACTAATACTGCCTTTTACACACAACAATGTTATGGATTACTATATCATCACTGAGCCGTCCCCTTATTAGAACGTTCTATCTGCGTCCTGAGTAGTTCTGAGATATTTAGGCTTAAAGGGATATTTCAGGATCATTTCCTAGTTATCCAGAGTGTTGTTGATGTCTGGAGATATTTATTTCTTAAATTCATGCAGTTCTTATATTTGAAGAGTCTAGTGGCGCTAGGCTAGGGCAAGGCTAAAGCATTTCTATGGTATCAGTTAGCCTGCATTAAAAACAGTCTGACCCACTCCACAGTGCACCTGAGGTAAATCACTTATAACACCAGACTAACCATATAAATGTCTGTGTTAATAGAATCATGTTTGAAATATAACTGACCTTGTATCACATGAATTACTGCATTTTGAGGGACTATTTTCTCACAGATCACTCCGCCGCTGCGTTAGCTTACAGCCACGAAGCTGATGCTGCATACGTTATTTTAAATGATTCTATTAACACAGACATTTATATGGTTAGTCTGGTGTTATAAGTGATTTACCTCAGGTGCACTGTGGAGTGGGTCAGACTGTTTTTAATGCAGGCTAACTGATACCATAGACATACACTAGCCTAGCATTAGCCTAGCGCCACTAGACTCTTCAAATATAAGAACTGCATGAATTTAAGAAAAAAATATCTCCAGACATCAACAACACTCTGGATAACTAGGAAATGAGGCCCAGTGTCAAAAATCCTGAAATATCCCTTTAAGGTTTGGCCACTCATATAACAGTAATGAAAAGGGTTCTTCTTTAGTACAAGGGGAAGTGTTTTGAGAAGTGGTAATTTGCAGATAGAACCTTCCAAATTCTTCTACTAGTGACGGCTTGGCTCACGCTGTCCCTCTGCTTCAGCCTGGTTCCATAACGGCGTGTGTGAGGGGGAGGTGGAGCCGTCCTTCGGTCCTCTGGAGGCCATCAGGCTGACGGTCATCACCGACTCTCCGGTCTGGGTGATACTCAGCGAGGTAGGGCTCCTCTGTGCTGTTCATTTCACCGCCGTAGCAGTTCCCATGAGTGCAGTTGCAGCGTTGGCCTGTAGGGGAATGGCGCTCCCTTTAAACACAGCTGCTAATAATCAGCTCTTGAGGTACAGATGAATGGCTTTTATGAAAATCATTGAATAGAGAGAGTATTATCTATTCATGGTTGAAAAAGCAGCGCTCCAGTGGCAGCTGTCTGAGTGATGTACGTTTAGAATCAGAATAGGTTTTATTGTCATTGTTTGAGAGCAGGTTCACAAACTAGGAATTTTTCTTGATGCGGACGTGCAACACAAAACACATAACACAGAATTTAGATAAAATAAACTATACAACTTTAAACTATAAGGCTTTAGGAGGCATGCATAAAGAATATTAAATAAATATGATACAAAATAAAAAGTAAAATATGGTGAGACGACAACAATTGACATAGAACAACAGCGGGATTATATTTACAGATGTGTATGTGTATAAAGTAAGTGATAAAGTGATATAAAGTGATAGCAGCAGATCTAAGTGTGGACACACCACACAGTGCAACAGAGCAGATACATCTATGAGTCTGTAACTGAGTTATTGGGTCTTGTTATTGTTCATGAGTCTGATGGCGGAGGGAACAAACTGTCCCACGTTTTAGGAGTTTACAGGCAACAGCAGAGCAAAGGCGGGATGGTTTTGTAAATCATTTGTGACGTATTTATAGGTAGCAAATAGTGATTATTTTATCGTTCAGTCAATGAATAAGTTTAGACCCAATTATACAACATGTCCAAACCGTTTTCCTAAAAATAACCATTTCAGACTCGACCCTGAACTTTATTTATTTTTATTTTCTGCACTGCAACAATGTTAATGTAAATAATCACCAATGGCCGCTGGCTGCTCTGCTTTGTGACCGCAAACACTGGAGGCCGCCATTGCTCCTCCATTGCTGTAGTACCTCCATTTGGCCGCTAGTCTCCCATTGAAAAGCATTGGACTTTAGACACGTTAAAAACAACTTTAATGCCTGGTTTCAATTTTTTCAACACTTAATATGGCTACATATTCCTCCTGAGATAACGCTGGGTTAGTCAAAAAAATTGAAACCAGGCTGGTTTTCGAAATATATATTTTTAAATCTCCTACTTAACGGAGGTCGGACTGTTGGCATTGGAGCTGCGCGAGCTACACGTCACGCAAGGGCCGAGTTTACAGTGAGATCCCGCCCTTTTGCCCTTATTAGGAACATGCTTCGTCAGAGCTGGGGAGGAGGAGTCTGTAAATCCGCCATGATTTCCCCCTCGAAAGTGGTCATTATGGTAAACGGGGAGGAGTGAGGAGGAGCTGTCTATTCTTTTTAACAGTCTATGATAATCACTCAAATAAATTCAATCAATCAACTTAACATTCAATGAGTGCTTTATATACTATTGTACAAACACGAACATGAAAGAGCATCAAAAACAAGAACATAAACGAGACTGAAAACGAAACAAAAAACAATGAAAATACAACAGAAAAAGCGTTACCAAAGCAACAACGCAAGGAAACAGATCAGTTTGAATCAGTTGTGTAGGTCTTAGCTTTCAAATGAGGCGTGTTAAGCCACATAATAACTGTTCAGAATGTAACACAATTTTAACTTCACTGTGTAGTAAAACCGCATTCTGTCGTAAACTCTCTCAACTCATTTTGTGTTAAAACCCGGTTACTGCACACGATCAAGCAGTTAGTAATACTTATCCTTTATAAGACATTTACACAGTTTACTAACCATTGTTAACATGAATAATCCTCTAGACCAGGGGGGCTCAAACTTTTAGTCTCCGAGGGCAAAACACGGCGATGTGAAGCGTTAAGCACATATAACTGCAAATAATAATAGTTACTTTATTTTATTTGTTGGTAATACATTTGCATTTGAGTCTATCTATGCAAATAACATGCTATATTAAAACAAATGTTAACTGCGGCAAAAGCCTAGTTTTAGTAGAACCGTAGCAATAAAGTGCAAAATGTAAACAACAGCAACACCCGTATCTACAGTACGTACAGTGACTTTACCTCATTAATTTGTTAACTCAAAGAAAATGCCACATTAGATCATTTTGAAAGTGTCAGTTCAGCATCAATTCTTTTATAAGTCCATTTTTAACACGTACCTTTGCTGATGTCAACAACCTTTGCAATAAAAGTTAGAAAACTGGGAGTTAATGTGCTTACAAAGCTCTGTGATTGATCCTTAACTTTGTGAAAGGAGTGAAACAGCGCCCCCAATTTGACGCTGGTGGCCAAAAAGTGTACTGCATTCATATTTACCATTGAGAATGAATGGGAGAGAGTTGATATTAACCAGATGTTTCCCTGACCCCCAAAAACATGCTGCTCAGGTTGACCCACAGTGGCTCAGGACTAACACCTGCACACAATTTTGTTGAACGTTTTTCTTGTTGATTTTTTGTTCCTCTTTTGCCACTTTTTTGCCTTTAGATTTGGGTAAAGCTGGAGAAAATGTGCTCGTTTTTTAAAATTGATTTAGAATCTGAAACGTGTTTGTGTTTTCCCCCAGATTTTCATCAAAAAGGTCGAATGAAGAAGCCCCGCCCTTTTCCCTGTTTTTATGAAGATTACCTCAGAGACTCTCACAGAGCTCCGCCCACTGGTCATTCCGCGCCGCTGCAGCCGACGGATCAAAGAAGGAAGAAGGAACGAGACTCGGACTAAAAGACGCTTCTTTTTACTGCAGAACTCTGTCATCACACTTTCACCAAACAGACGTCGGAAAATAAGTTCAACTACGGCCAGACGCTGCAGGGGGAAGTTCTTCTTTACCAGGTTTATTCAGGACGTTTTATCGACTGCAACATGGCCGTGTTTCCCGCGCTGATCCATCCACGAACACTGACAGGTTTATGTGAAAACATGAAATGAAACAAAACGTGTGACACAATTCTTCCTCGCATTTATGTCACTGATCCAAAGTTTCAAAATGTTTATCTCCACATTTAAATCTGCTCAAGCTGCACCACCTTCAAACTGTCACGTCCAGCATTAAAGCAGCACTAAGTAACGTGTTGATCTTAATAAATCCTTTTCGTAGTTCCTCTGGGGGTAATACAAGTGTTAATGGGATGATCGGGGGGTCTTTCATCGCCCCCTGGTTTCTCCAGGTCAGAGTCACCAATACACACTAATGGAATCACGGAGAAGAAGCTAACAGGCTAACGGGCAAAGCTAACTGTGGGCTAGCGCCACTTAAACAGTATTTACAGCCAAGTTTGAGTGAAAAAAATGATCTCCATTGTGTAACTGGATGAACAACATCCCTCTGTCCCTTTGTCTTTTCTGTCAGCGTAGTATTTACTCTCACGGACAATTAAAAGTAAAAAGTAAAATACACAACATGCTACCACACCTGCAGTGGCGCTTATGGCCTCTAGGGGCATGAGTTACTTACAGGTGCTCGTCATGTAAAGTTAATTTATTTCTGTAATTCAACTTAAAATGTGAAACTAATATATGATATAGACTCATTACATGCAAAGTGAGATATGTCAAGCCTTTATTTGTTATAATGTTGATGATTATGGCTCACAGTCCATTTTCAAAATATTCACATTTTCTGAGATTTTTAATTTGGGGTTTTACAAGCTGAGCCATAATCATAAAAATTATAACAAATACATGTCTCACTTTGCATGTAATGAGTCTCATATATTAGTTTCACAGTTTAAGCTGAATAACAGAAGTGAATGCACTTTTTCATGATATTGTAATTATATGACGAGCACCGGGAGTTCAGCTTTAAAGTCCAAATAATAATCTATCTTCTATATAATAAACCGCAATGGCAAACACTTCCGGGGTGGGCGGGGCCGCGGAATATAACGTTTTCCAGACAGTCTACGGAAGTGTGACAAACGCACTTACATTCTCCAGAGTCTATCTGGTGTCATGTCACCGCCATTTAAGAGATATATCAATGGAAATGAAAAAGAAGCTCCATAGGTCGCCGCCATGTTTTTTATTTCCCAGAGCACTCCGCGCGGGTTACAGCTAGTAGAGTTACAGCTAGTAGAGTTACAGCTTGTAGAGTTACAGCTTGTAGAGTTACAGCTAGTAGAGTTACAGCTTGTAGAGTTACAGCTTGTAGAGTTACAGCTAGTAGAGTTACAGCTTGTAGAGTTACAGCTAGTAGAGTTAATAAATGATTCAGAACAGGGCTCACTACTGACACCTCCTGGCAGAACAAAGACACAGCTGAGGGCAGCTTTAACTGCAGCGTCTGGCCTGAAGTAAAGTAGCATAACGTGAGCTTTAAACGAGTCTCGATTCCTCCAACACGTCATCGTCTCCCAGAATCCTTCACGTCTGGCCTCTCCTCCGCACACAAACTACTGAAGTCCGCTCTCCTCCTGAGGCCTTTCTCTGCTGTGCTCTCTCACTTTTCTACGAAACTACGGAAACAAACGTGGACACAAACAGTGAGCGAGTGTTTTTCTCCTGTAGCGCCCCCTGGAGCCTGTCTGAGTGCGTTTGTACAGTTTTTATTTGAAAGCACTGGATCGATGCTGTTTCTGTTTTAGGATTTCAATTTGGTCCAATGGTTGTAATAAAGAATATTACTTAAATCACGGCTGCAGTCGGCTCCTTCTATTGTTTATTTTTGATTGATTGATTGGATTTATTTGAGTGATTATTTACATGAATATTATTACAGTGCAGAAAACAAACAAAGTAAGAAAAAACTCAAAAGGAGTTTGAGGCCGAAGCAAGAAAGCTTATAAGTGCCTACCCCCATATTCAAGATTAATTTACATTCCGGATACAGTGATACAACATCTCGTGTTTACATACAATATAACACTTTACATTACAAATTCCTGAATTACACAATTACAATTGTCCACATTAACTTTACATATAGCAGCATTGTTACAGAAAAGCATTTCATGTTTTACAAGAAGAAAATCACAGGATGTTTACAAGACTTGTTTTACAGAGTTAAAGAAATGTTAAAATCATCATTTAGGTTCTTTTTGTCTCAACTCCAGGGAAAATGATCTGGGGAAGTGAGGACTCACTGAGATAACCTTTACGGCACAGCCTCAACCAATGGCCGCTGACTGCTCTGCTTTGTGACTACGACACTGGAGGCCGCCATTGCTCCGCTATTGCTGTAGTACCTCCATAAGGCCGCTATTCCCCCATTGGAATGCATTGCACTTTAGACACGTTAAAAACAGCTTTAATGCCCGGTGCCTAATGTTTTAGAAGTGGCTAGAGCTAGATATTCCTCCTGTGATTACGCTGGGTTAAAAACAATCTGGGGCACCGGGCTGGTTATGGTAGCATAAATTTTAGGAATCTCCTACTTAACGGGGGTCTGACTGTTAGCATTGGAGCTGCGCGAGCTACACGTCACGCAAGGGCGGAGTCTACAGTGAAGCTCCCGCCCTTATGCCCTTATTAGGAACATGCTTCGTCAGAGCTGGGGAGGAGGAGCCTGTAAATCCGCCATGATTTCCCCCTCGAACGTGGTCATTGTGGTAAACGGGGAGGAGTGAGTAATGACGGTCAATTAATAATATGTCTATGGCCTCAACCCTAATTAAAATATATAGTTTAACAAACTGAAATATGCTTCAGTTTGCACATGTAGAGTAATACAAATGAATACAAATGTTTCTTTGTATCAAGTCAACTAAAAGACATTTTCACTTTGTCAGGTACCGAGTTGGCGCCCCCTGTTAAAAGAATAACGTAATCACTGCAATCGCCATAAACATTTAATTCCAAAATCCAAAGACTAAGACCCCTGAAAAACAAAACAAACATAAAGGAAGTAACAGATAGTTTGCGTCGGTCACGTGACATCACAAACTTCTAAACAGCCTACAGTTTAAAGTGGAGGAGGACGTAACTATGGTATAACATAACAACGCCGCCCAAGAAGTGACTTCCTGTTTCGATCCAGCACACCGAAATAAAAGCACACAGCTCGTCTCATTGATTACTTCAGCTGTACTTGCAACATTACAAGAATATAATTAAATACACACATTTCAAGTGTTTTGTCTGTTAATAGTGAGGCAGAAAGAAAGTTGAACTAATGAATAAGAAAGTGAGTGCTTTTATTTTATGTAACCAGAATGGTAATATAAGCAATGATAAAAAATAAGAGAAAACTATAAAACTTAGTAAATACACTCAGAAATCACAAACTTTTCTATTTTCGCTCTATGTTTTTCATACCTGTAAGTCTCATCAGATTTTTATTTATTTTATTTTTATTTTTACATGTAAAAGCTTCGAATTATCAATGCTGCTAATCAATAATTGTATTTTGAATATGGGGTAGGCACTTATAAGCTTTCTTGCTTCAGCCTACTCCTTTTCAGTTATTATTTATTTTTTATTTTCTCTTGTTTTTTTGTGATAATGTGATAATAGCTCAAATCAATCAATCAATCAATCAATCAATCAATCAAATACCTTCAAATGAGAGAGTAACTTTACCAGAATACATTTACTAAAAATGAGTATTTCTAGATACATGTATTCAGTTACTGGAGACAATAATCAAACCGTGTCCGTGATGTTGCTCAGTAGATTAAGAATAATGTGAATCCAATCACTGTCAAATAATGATCAGTGAAACATTTGGACATTTTATTTGTGGTGATTTCTTTCTAAACATGTTCCTCTCCCGTAGAGCTGTATCGGCACCTGCTCCGATAATCGTCGCTTTGCTCCGATATATAAGATGTTATTGTTGCCGTTTATTTCATGCTCTTGGTGAAAATTCCATTCATCTATCTGACAGCTACACTCTCCACCCTCCCTCGGCCAATCACCTTTCACTTCCTGTGCCACTCCGTCCAATCAGCGCCGTCCACGAGGGTCAGCTCCGGGGGGCGGGTCCTGCGCTGTTTGACGGACGGCTCCCTCTGCCCAATCAGCGGTTGACATTTGCCAGCACGCGTCCGCCATTTCCTGGATTCGGACCAATCGCAGCGGAGCGGGGGCGGGCCCAATTCACCACACTGTAGCACCACGTGACCCCCTCGGTAGTTCCCAGTCGTCTGTTCACGGAGAGTCGGAGGTGAGGAAAAACGCTCCCATTTCCCATTTTTAACGCATAAATCTTACGCTAATGTGACTTTACTCATAGCAGCGAGCCTTTTGTAGATGTTCGGGCGATAATGTCTCGGATTTGTTTCAAAATTCATTGTAAATTTGCCCGCAGACGCGCCGAAAGCGTGCGGGAGTGTTGGCGTAAGCTGCTAACTCGAGCTAATGAGCCCAAGGACTGCAATAAATCTCTAGATATGACGTTGTTGCTATAGTGATGCATTGAAGCTAATGTCCTGCTCCGGCGGCCATGTTGTGATGGTCTTGTCGTGTCATAATCTCATGAAAACTAATTTATATGTACTAACGGCCATGTTTGCCGAAAAATATCTTTTAAAAATAAAAATAATCAGCAAAGGTTATCCACGTACATTGGATAACCTTTGATTCCTCACTTCTCTACATCTTTTTCGCCAGGTTTTTTGCGGAGAAAAAGCGAATGTCGCTGGATTAGCGAGTTTAACATTGTTCTATTGGAATAAATTGGTACGTTATTGTCATCGCTACGGCAACACCGTGAAAAATATGGTGTGATTGACTTTTTTGATCGGAACAACCAAATGGAATTTTGTGCCAAAATATTTTCATTACCGTGAAACAAAAATGTGTTCTGTTCATATTATTGCAATTTTAATTTTGCCAAATGAAAGTGTTCTTGTATTCTGAGGCTTGCGCAAAGTACTATAATTGGAGCCAAGTGCAGCGTTTGTGATTTATTCATATTTTTTAGTAGAATTATATCCTGACACAGATTAATGGACTGCATTGTGTCATTAGGATTCCAAAATGACCAGTGTCTGTTTATTTAAATTACTCTTATTAAAGAAAATGTCTTCCATTGTTTTTACATTACTTGCGGCTCATGGGACAATCCCATGATGGCCGCCGCTTTAGCCGCGGTGACGGTTGGAACGTCTTATCTAGCGTGTGATGCTAGCACTGTGTAATAAGTTGACGTTAGCAGCCGAAATTAGCCACGTTTTCTTCAGCAAACCTAAACGTACAAACGAGACGTGTCGATTTATGTTGGTTTTCTTTAAACGGCTCAATCTTTACGCTGCGTTTTCTTTGCTAAAATAACAAAACTAAAGCCAAACGGACCGCGGCGTGTGGAGGCTAACGGTGAAGAGCTAAAGGCTTTTGGAGGTGAAACGCTTTGCATAGCCGGGCGCAGACAGTCGATAAGTAACAGAAGAGCGGGTTATTTAGTGAAAGACACCGCGGAGAGTCATGCGAGGCTAGCGTGTCCTAATCCAGTCTCACACTTCCTTTTCGGTGCGTTGCAAATTAACTCCGCTGGATTCCTCAATGTAAATAAATATCTAAAGGTGTGGCGTCTCCCCAGCCCCTAAAACCCCCCAAACCGTCGGATTTTCGGGATTAAAGCGCCTCGTGTTGTGTAATGAGCATGTTCTGGTAAAGACGGAGGTTATCGTTGCACCTATTCCTGGACGCGCGTTTTATTGACGTACTATCTTTAATACGCTTTAAACGTATCCTCTGTATTAGGGTGACTGACATGACGTGCGTATTTTTGTGTCCGAATGATATATTTCTTTTAAAAATAATGTGATCTTTTCATTACATGTATCACTTTATTCTACAAAACCTATTTTGTTCAAACACATTTTTATCACGTTTCAATAATGTATATTTTTTAATGTTTTCACACCTCAAACCCCTAAAATGTCAGGTGGCGCAACCGTCCGAGCAAATGATTAGACTAATGAAGCTTCTGAAAATTGTATTTTTAGGGTAACAATTTAAAAATAAAACTTCATGGCATAATTGTATGTTAAATATCTTTAAAATAAGCCGTCATTTGTGAATATTAATCATTTTAAAGCTTTTGAGGTCACTAAAAAACTTTTGTCCGACAATTTGTAATCTTAAAATATCAGGGTGGCACAACCGTAAGAACAGGGCTGGTATTTTGCAAACAGGATATGACATCAGCCAGAAGAACAAGTCGTCTTTATGGCTGAGTGAAAAGGTTTGAAAATCTCTAAGAAGAATTGAGGAAAAAATAGCTTTTTGCTGACTCATAGGTAAACTGTCACACTTTCTGTGTCAGGTGGTACAACCAATGTAAATATTATTTTATTATAAAAGTCTTAATTTGTTTTAAAAGTAAATGTTTACCCATGCTAACAAATGCTAACGCTAATGTAAGAGTCCACATAAGACAATTTAATTTGAAATGAGTTGCTAATGTCAGGTGGTGCAACTGCAAAAATGTCAAATTACCATCTAAAAACTATAGGGATGCACTGATCCAATATTGGTATAAGTTATCAGTCAATACTAGAAAGAAAAAAATCAGATATCGGTAATATAAAATATCCGATACTGAACCGATAACTGTTTTGGGCTGACACCGAGCAATCCGTCCCTGGTTTAGTTTATTTATTTTTTGAGCAGTTTACATTTGAACAAAATTCACATTATTCTATTACAGGAGCTCAAAAAAGAGGAGTAGACTGAAGCCAGAGGCTTATATATATATATATGCCTACCCCGTAATCAATATAATAAACATTTACATGTCCTGGTGATACTGCACAATCCGTCTATATCCAAAATAAAAATTCAGGGAAAAAACTCAACTCCAGAGGCGGGTAGTACTCAATTACATTTACTCAAGTACATGAACTTGAGTAACTTTTAGACGTAACTGTACTTCTTAGGGTATTTTATCCATACAGTACTTTAACATTTTTACTGTACCGTGAATAAAATAAGTTAAATTTTCCATCCAAAGAAAAGTTTCAAAACAGCATCAAGAAACATTTACCTATGGATGAATCTTGTTTGAGTTTATCATTAGATAGACGGGTGGCACAGTGGTTAGCGCTCGTGCTTCACAGCTAGAAGGTCCCGGGTTTGATTCCCACCTGGACGGGGCCTTTCTGTGTGGAGTTTGCATGTTCTCCCCGTGTCTGTGTAGGTTTCCTCCGGTTTCCCCTACCACTAAAAACATGTACAATAGGCCAGGATGAGTGTAGTGAGTGGTTGGAGGCACAGACTGGTCGCCTCTAGGGATGCGACGATAAACAAAAATAATGTTAATCGCGATAATAAAAATGCGGCAATTAATCGATCGCCACATGTTTTTTGATTATCCTGCTGGAAGATGATCGCTAAATCCATCAGACCAGTGTGGGTACGTCTCCGTGGAGATGTGACTAAACTCAGAGCAGTATTTAAGGTTTCAGTTGGTTAGTTCCTCTTCCAAACCCATTCTTCATTACCCTCTGCAGGAATAGCCTCGTCTGTGTGGAGCTGCTCATGAGCTGCATGTTTTGTATTCATGACAACACCGTGTGCCTTTAAATACTTTACGTCTCACTCAATGTGACATTTACAGCAGACAATCCCCATCATTCCTGCAGCTTCAGTGATTGTTTTAAACCACTGGCAAACATCGTGATTTATACGGACATTTCTGGAGGTGCTTTGTGGGTGTGGTCCGCGTTGAAACGGCCGCTCTGGTGGGTTGTAGGTTCTCTTTGGGCAAATCAAAAATCAAAGTATGATGTTGCTTAATGTAGGTAAAGTTTGGTCACGGAGGGGTACGTTGTGTGTGTGTGTGCGTGCTGTGTTCCCGGGCTCTTGTGTCTTGTACTTTGTAACATGCTCCCTATACTATTGTGATTTGATTAAATTGTTTTTATTGCAATGATGCAACTCCTTTTGAGCAGAATTTTAACTGCTCAAATAAACAAATAAACTAATCTTGATATCGTTAATCGCAGTATTTTTGGCCAAGATAATCGTGAGCCCACATTTCACTATCGTCCCATCCCTAGTAGGGCTGGGAACCTCTGAGTACCTCACGATTCGATACGCGATACATGGCTCACGATAACGATTATCTCACGATACGCCGATACTGCGATAATCGATATATTGCAAACAAATAACCAACGATACATCACTATTTAAAAAAAACATGCTACTTTTAACCTTTATTTGAACATACTACATATTATTCATCATTTACATTTCTTTTCATGTGCTTTGTACCACTTTTATAAATGATCCCTGACTTACTCACTGAAAATGGGTCATAGATCTGTCAGTGACTTCATTTACATTTAAATAAACAAGAAACCACAGTCCTGTTTAAAAGTAATAAATCAACCCCAGATTAATCTTCTTTATAATTATAAAAACTATCATTAAAAGTAATTTATTTGTGTGACAGTGTTTGGTCCAAGTGCTTAAAACTGTAGTGCTGCCCCCTGCTGGTCTGACTGAATTCTTGATCATTATTTGCCTCTACTGACTGTGAAAACAGCGGAGCACTGCTGCCTCATTAATATGCATGACGTTACTCATTAATATACATGACGTCATCAAAAGTATCTATCGGAATAAAAAGTATCGTATCGTCCCGCAAAATATCAAGATATATCGGTATATAGTAGCTCACCATCACCGAGTCTGAGTGACTGATGACGACAGTGCAGCGCTTTGAGAAACTTGGTAACACAGGCTTGTAAAGCGCAATACATGTGTAAGGCATTATTACTGTTATTACATTTAAAGCAGTTCATGCATTTTTTGAAAGACAAAAACAGTGATTTTTCTTATTGATTTGAGGGAAGAGACTTAACAGTAACTGTCTTCATCGCTGTCGCAGGATCTACTCGGCAGCAGCGCTTTATATCTAAAGGAAAATGCTGCACGTTTTTTCCGATTCTTCACTAGTACCTCGAGCTGGTACCGCGATACCAGTCTGATATTTAGAAGAAAGTTCAGATTCTACCGGTTTCAAAAGCAGGAACAGAAAATTCTTCTTGCTTTAGCTCCAAGTTTTGATGCTGTTGGTCCAGGGACAGAATTTAACCTCTTAACACTGAACCATTCTCTCCAGTTTGCCATTACCCAGATCTAAAAGCTTCATGAAACAAACGTGTCAAAATGGCGACGAAAACATGAAGGAAAAGCAACAACAAGAGCGACAAAAATACTGATAAAAACACCTCAAAAAATGTGACGACAACGCGCAACCCAAAAGCTACAGTTTTGCAGGTCTTGGCTGACAGATTTTAATGCTCTTGAAAATATGACTTATTTAGATGGATTACATCAGTTGCATAGTTTTCATTTTTTTCAGTGAAGCAGCAATTTTAATGAAGAAAAGTTATTTTTATTTGAATGTTTAAGCTGCTGACAGGAAGTGACATAAAAGAAGGAAACATTCCATAGCAGTTTGACTCATTCATTTCCCATTGACTTCCTGTCGGTGTCCAATAAGGAAGTGAAAACATAAACATCACAAAAATGGTCAAACTAAAGAAAACTGGGAATAATCTTTAGCAAAATCTGTAATATAATCGTGTTCACTGTGGTTTAGCAAAAACTGTGTCTAATGTGTCAGATGCACTTTAAGCTCAAATAGGCAAGGCAAGTTTATTTGTAGAGCACAATTCATACACAAGGCAATTCAAAGTGCTTCACAGTTGCAGAAAATTACAAGAAAACAGATCAAATCAATCAAAACATCAACATAAAGTGAATCAATTACAGTAAAAGGCAAGAGTGCAGATAAAATACTTTCAGTTTTCATAGTCACGGGTAAAAAGAGCTGTTTTCAGCCTGGATTTGAACATTGTCAGAGTTGAGGCCTGTCTCACATCCTCATGAAGACTGTTCCAGATTTTAGCTGCATGAAACTGAAACGCAGCCTCACCGTGTTTATTATTGACTCTGGGAACCACCAGGAGACCCCTCCCTGAAGTTCTCAGGGCCCGAGATGGTTCATACGGCTCTAACATGTCAGAGATGTACTTTGGTGCTAAACCATGAAAAGACTTGTACACAAGCAGAGCTGTTTTAAATTCTATTCTCTGAGTGACAGGAAGCCAGTGCAGAGACCGGAGCACTGGACTAATGTGGTCGTATTTCCTGGTTCTTGTCAGGACTCGAGCAGCAGCGTTCTGGATGTTCTGCAGCTCTAACAGCTGGTTTAGAAAGGCCAGTGAGCAGCCGTTACAGTAGTCTAACCTGCTGGAGACAAATGCATGGATGAGTCTCTCTAAGTCTGGTTTTGACACTATTCCTCTGATCTTAATGTTTTTCAGATGGTAAAAAGCTGATGACGTTATTGCTTTGATGTGGCTGTTTAAGTTCAGGTCTGAGTCCATGATTACTCCTAGATTTCTAACCTGATTTTTTTGGTTTCAGAGCGAGAGACTCAAGGTGACTGATAACACTTTGTCTTTGTGTCTGTGGGCCAAAGACAATGATCTCAGTTTTGTCTGAGTTTAGTTGGAGAAAGTTGTTTTTCTTTTCCCCCCCATCTTTTAAATTTTTTTGCCCCAATATTTTCTCATTTTTAATTTTTGCTCATTTTTTAATTACTAATATTTTCCCTATTTCCCCCCATTTTTTTAAATGTTGCCCGTATATTTACCTCATTTCTTTTACACATTTTTTCCTTCTTTTTGCCACAATTCCCTGACACTGGAGATGAACCCGATGTTGTAAATGTGCAGATCTTCTTCACGTTATCGTTCAAGTATCAGCTTCCAGTCAGTTTGAATTCCTCCGACATATTGCGGCTCATATGGATACTGTTTCCCAGAATAAGGCAATAACAATAACCCGACGGTATAACGTGGAGCCCCGCCCTTCTCTCCGAGAGGCTAACCACTCTGCCAGCGTTTCCTTATTGCGCTCGGCGTCGTAAAGATGTGCAGAGATACGACATGAAGCTCCAGCAAACTGATTAAAACCTGGCTCGAGGGGAGAAAACGGCGTCTGCGTCTGAAGATGAGATCTGCTCCAGCGTTATCTCCATCTTTATTAGAAACAGAGACGGCCCTTTCGGACTACATCGCCCACAATGCATCATGCTTTTGGTTAATGGTGGAGCTGTAGTTTTCGGAACAGGAAAATTACAGCAAGACTACTTCGTCTAGTGCCAGAAAACAGAACAATAATGTGAGGAAGATCTGTGGATTTACAATATCGGGTTCATCTGTAATGGCAAGAAATGTGGGGAAATGGGGAACAATAGGGTGGAAATGTAGAACCTCAACTCTTTTCCCCGATGCCAGACTCACCCACTGATGGGGAACGTGAGCTGGGTTTGTTTCACCCGACTGATGATGTGTTTTTGTGATTGTAAACTTCAGCATCTTGTGTTTGCATGAGTTTTAGGGTCCGGCTGATATTTGGGTGTTTTATAGGGCTCGGTACCGTTAAATGATGTCTGGTATAGAAAGCAGGAACCGAAAAAAAAAATCTTTTATCTTCAGATTGATGCTGTTGGTGCAGGGACAGCGTTAGAGGAAGAGACTTTGTTTCGGGTCGAATAAATGATTTTCCCCCTTATATATTTTTTCCAATTGTTATACCCAGTGTTTGCCCCTTTTCCTGAATTTTTGCCCCAATTTTTTCTCCTTTTCCCAATTTGTTTCTCCCCTAATATTACTAATGTTTTCCCATTTTTTCCCCATGTTTTTTTCCGCAATTTTAATTTCTCCCATTATTCCCCAGAATTATTCCCTAGATCGGCTGATAGCTGATATTGTAAAATCCCCAAATATCGGCCCGATAAATCGGTCAGCCTCTAGTACTGGTATCGGAAAAAAAGTAATGGTGCCCAGCCCTAGGGTTGATTCTGCTTTCTGATTGAATGAGACACAGCCTGACATGACACAAAACACTACAGACCCTAACTTTAAAAGGTAGTTATTTTTTAAAATAAAAAATACTACATTTGTATGTAATTTTTGCTCTATTGTTTGAACCAGAAAACGGTGAATCGATGATTAAAATCTGTCAGCTATTTCAATAATCGATCCACTAAAGCCCTACTACTAAACATGTCCTGAATAAATCAGCGCTCTGCCCCTCATACAGCGCCCCCTGCTGTCACAGTTCAACACTGACACGTTTAGAAGCTTCACACACAGGGTTATATATTTTTTTGATTGATAGGATTTATTTGAGTGATCATTTACATTAACATTGTTGCAGTGCAGAAAATAAATAAAGTAACAAAAACTCAAAAGGAGTTTGAGGCCGAAGCAAGAAAGCTTATAAGTGCCTCCCCCATATTCAAAATGAATTTACATTCCGGTTACAGTGATACAACATCTCGTGTTTTCATACAATATAACACTTTACAAATTCCTGAATTACACAATTACAAATGTCCACATTAACTTTACAAATAGCAGCATTGCTAAAGAAAAGCATTCATGTTTTACAAGAAGAAAATCACATGAGGTTTACAAGACTTCCAAAGTAACAAGACATAACACGATATATATTCCAATATATATAAACATTTATTTTTATTTACAATTTGTACTTTTTTCATTTTCCTCTTTCCCATTCACATAACCATATCCAATCATTACTTATAAACACCAGTCACCATTCTATTAATTGACCATTGATTTAGTTAAGTATCAATACGACCCATTATTATTGTCATTCCCATTTCCACTGTAAAAATATTGGTTGTGATTGTTTTATTATAGACCATAGATATTTATATACATTTCTATGATTGAAACCTTTACTATAATAATAAATGTTTAAAAATAGACTATTTGAGAGATTAATAAAATGACATCACATTAAATTAGTTAAAATATCGGCTTATATATCGACCGTGCCAACCCCCTTCATATCAGTATCCGATCAAATAATCCATATCGGCCGTATTGAGTTTGCATTCTGCCTCATCAAACTAACCCGTTCCTGAACTTCCTGTGCCATCGCTTTCCCGCCAACAAGCAAACCGCTCCAGACCCCTGTCCCACTCCAGACCCCTGTCCCGCTCCTGTCCCACTCCAGACCCCTGTCCCACTCCAGACCCCTGTCCCGCTCCTGTCCCACTCCAGACCCCTGGCCCAGTCCCGTCCCCGTCACGTCAAAATACGACTTAAAGTGAACAGTCGAGTGAATGAGTAAATGCTGGTCTTTTTGGTCTTTATTACAAAGGCTGAAGGTGTGAAAACAAATGATCTTGTGTCTAGACTCTAGACCCGGAGCTTAAGGGCCACATCAGGCCCGGGGGCGAAACACGGCCCTCCAGCACAGAACGCCTGGACCAGAGATAAACATGGGAAATAGTGTCCAATCCATATGACATTTACATCTGAGATCAAAAGTCCAAAAGATAAAAAACCTCAGTGACTCATCAGTGCAGGATCCACACGGTTGGTTTCCGTTTGGGACGGGCCTGACGGCATTGGGCGGTCAGACCGGTAAAACCTGTGGAAACACATGCCATTAACAGCAGCACTTATGACTTTGGAAATGAATCTGACAGCACTTTGCACATGACAGTCGCCCTCTGGTGGTAAGATGCGTTTGTACAGTTTCCCCAGACTGACAGAAGCACCACACATCATTCACCCTGACCTATTGTACATGTTTTTAGTGGTACGCAGATAAGCTGAGAACATGCAAACTCCACTGAAAGGTTCCAGCTGGGGATCCTTATTACCATCTAATCACGTTAAACGTCCTCGCACTGTCTCTGTTTCTCCCGGTTATTTCCCCAAATAAACACGACCGCGTAGCCGCACGGTCACTGAGCGCAAAACCCGGACTGGATCCATAAAATGCTCGGACTGGATTGAGCAGGCGCAGTATCTCAAGAACACAAACCGGAATGGATTTATCGAACACTTGTTTTAACGATCAGTGATTCCCGCTGCTTGATTAAAGGATATCGTCCTGACATGGCACGGGGCGCTGCCAAAAGAATAGTTGGGGAAACACTGCTGGCCTCATGGGGAGACATCAGGGCTCTGTCTGACCCTCCACCAGAGCCTCCATCAGTGGGACAGCGTACTCCCTAAGTTCAGAACATCTTTGGGACAGTCCAGCTTCACGAGACTCTGAAACTCTCTCCCCTGGACTAAAACTGCAGCGTCTTTAGGCTCAAACAGAGCTATTCACATGTTTAAAGCCTCCTATGAGCCGGTGTTAAAAATCAGCACTTTTAACTTTGGAATTAGGCGTCTGGTTCGTCCAGTGTTATAGAGCTAGGTCCATGTTACAGTTTCTGGATATACATTTCCTTTGACACTTGTTGAAGCGTTGATGAGTCGACGTGTGTCAGTGCTATAATCCAGACTTAATCAGATTAAGTCCGGCTAGCTCTGTGGATCTTCATCGTGCAAACCTGCTGGACTCTTTTAAACACAACCTGGATTCACTTTCAGCTTCTACTTTATAATTTTCATTAAGTGCTACATTTAATCCTTGGTGAAATTAATCTTTTTCGAGCACATTGAACCTCTCTGCCGTGTGTTTTGTCTCTGCCGTGCCTTTTGTCTCCTCTGATCCGCGGGTCGTGTTTAGTTAAAGAGTGGGTGCTAATAATCCCCAGGGTAATCTCATTAAAACAGCAACAGTGCCCCTTGAGGCCGGTGTTGCCCTGACGATGGTCCAATAGTGTGTTTTAAAGAGCAGGGCCTTTGGGAGCGCAGTGTGGACGCAAACAGGGCGGAGGAACGCCAAGTTAAATCAGGAAGACGCTAACCTATAGTCTTTAACAAACAGGTCTCCCCACTGGGCCACAGGTTAAGGCTATAGGGCTGGGGCGATAATGACAAAAATACATCTCAATATTTATGGGACTTTCTCGATAACGACGATGAGGCGATACTTCAGAAATATGCAAAATTTGCACATTTTCCTTATTTTTTTTTTTTTTTTTTTTTTCCACATTTCACTTTTTCAAAAAATGTTCCCTCCCCCCAATATGTTCAAATTTTTGGCAGTTTTTTTCTCTATTTATTCCCCCAAATTTTCCCAGGTTTTCAATTTTGTTCTAAGTTTATCAAATGTTTTCCTCCCAACTGTTCCCTTTTTTAATATATATTTCTATAGTTTAAAAAAAAACAATCTTCCAGCCCCCCACTGTCAATTTTCCCTTTTTATTCAAAATTCTTCCATATTTTCCCCCAAAATTTTCATTTTTATAAACTTTTCCTTATTTTCCCCAATTTTATTTTCCAAGTAAAAAAAAAAAAACATTCCCCAAATTTTCCACAGTTCCCTGTTTTTCCCCAAAATCTGTCGTTTTTCAAATGATTCCCCTGTTTTTTCTAATTTTAAAAAAAATGTTCTTTTTTTCCCCACATTTCTCATCATTGGAGATGAACTCGATGTTAAAAATTCACACATCAGTAATTTAAATACTAGCTTGTCGCCGTTATATATTGCCCCGCTCTAGTGAAGCCACAAGTTTATAGAGTTTACGTGACAACTATAGAGAAATACTAGAAAACAGCGTTAAGGTTTGCTCCAGACCAGAGACATATAGTAGTGCCATTATCTGTGCAGATGTTTTTTCTTATCTCTGCTTTAGCTCTGAGTCTGCAGAACGTCTCACCCGCAGCGAATGCTTTGGAAAGGGCTTAAATCGAGAGCCCTGCCTACAATTGTTGTATACGAAAAGCCAAGACTTTTGGTCAATTAAAAGTTATATTTTCTTTTAAAATATGTGTCTAAGCTGTAGAGATGGGCCAAGATCTCGTGCCATAAGATCTACACTAAATAATTTAAAGGCGCAATTTGAGTTTCAAATTAAATAAGAAACAGTCTGACATTAAGGAAAACATTTAAAAAGTGTGAATGACAGCAAAACTGGCCTTTAATATCTTTTTATCTTTTTGCCATAATCATTTGGTTTGGTATCAAAGTAAAGACGTATTCCCATGTTTTGCAGAACAGTATGTTGTTGCAGTCTCACTAAGCCGTTTCCTCTCTTCCTTTGCAGAAATGTCTGGAGGTCGCCTGGTCGTGCTCCTGTCCCTAGGGCTGCTGTGTCTGTCCCTGTCCCGGGGCGTCTCCGCTCAAACCGACGAGGAGGAGGACATCCTGGACCCCAACGACGTGGACATTGAAGACGAAGACCTGGACCTGGCGCCAGACCAAGACCTGGACCAGGACGAGGAGGAGCCGGGTCCCACAGAGACCAAAGCCCCGCCCGTCCCAAAAGTAAGAACAGCTAAAACCCCGTCCCCAAGTAAGAGTTTCCAAAGGCCCCGTCCCCAAAGTAAGAGTTTCCAAACCTCCCAAAAGAGTTTCCAACCCGTCCCCAAAGTAAGAGTTTCCAAAGCCCTGTCCCCAAAGTAAGAGTTTCCAAAACCCCGTCCCCAAAGTAAGAGTTTCCAAAGCCCTGTCCCCAAAGTAAGAGTTTCCAAACCCCGTCCCAAAGTAAGAGTTTCAAAACCCCGTCCCAAAGTAAGAGTTTCCAAAGCCCCGTCCCCAAAGTAAGAGTTTCCAAAACCCGTCCCAAAGTAAGAGTTTCAAAACCCTGTCCCAAAGTAAGAGTTTCCAAAACCCGTCCCAAAGTAAGAGTCAAAGCCCCCAAAGTAAGAGTTCCAAACCCGTCCCCAAAGTAAGAGTTTCCAAAACCCTGTCCCCAAAGTAAGAGTTTCCAAAACCCCGTCCCCAAAGTAAGAGTTTCCAAAACCCCGTCCCAAAGTAAGAGTTTCCAAAGCCCTGTCCCCAAAGTAAGAGTTTCCAAAGCCCTGTCCCCAAAGTAAGAGTTTTTAAAGCCCCGTCCCCAAAGTAAGAGTTTCCAAAGCCCTGTCCCCAAAGTAAGAGTTTCCAAAACCCCGTCCCCAAAGTAAGAGTTTCCAAAGCCCCGTCCCCAAAGTAAGAGTTTCCAAAGCCCTGTCCCCAAAGTAAGAGTTTCCAAAGCCCCGTCCCCAAAGTAAGAGTTTCCAAAGCCCGTCCCCAAAGTAAGAGTTTCCAAAGCCCCGTCCCCAAAGTAAGAGTTTACAAACCCTGTCCCCAAAGTAAGAGTTTCCAAAACCCGTACCCAAAGTAAGAGTTTCCAAAGCCCTGTCCCCAAAGTAAGAGTTTCCAAAACCCCGTCCCCAAAGTAAGAGTTTCCAAAACCCCGTCCCCAAAGTAAGAGTTTCCAAACCCGTCCCCAAAGTAAGAGTTTCCAAAACCCCCCCAAGTAAGAGTTTCCAACCCGTCCCCAAAGTAAGAGTTTCCAAACCCTGTCCCCAAAGTAAGAGTTTCCAAAACCCTGTCCCAAAGTAAGAGTTTCCAAAACCCGTCCCCAAAGTAAGAGTTTCCAAAACCCTGTCCCCAAAGTAAGAGTTTCCAAACCCGTCCCAAAAGAGTTTCCAAACCCGTCCCCAAAGTAAGAGTTTCCAAAGCCCCGTCCCCAAAGTAAGAGTTTCCAAAGCCCCGTCCCCAAAGTAAGAGTTTCCAAAGCCCGTCCCCAAAGTAAGAGTTTCCAAAGCCCCGTCCCCAAAGTAAGAGTTTCCAAAGCCCCGTCCCCAAAGTAAGAGTTTCCAAAGCCCCGTCCCCAAAGTAAGAGTTTCCAAAGCCCCGTCCCCAAAGTAAGAGTTTCCAAAGCCCCGTCCCCAAAGTAAGAGTTTCCAAAGCCCCGTCCCCAAAGTAAGAGTTTCCAAAGCCCCGTCCCCAAAGTAAGAGTTTCCAAAGCCCCGTCCCCAAAGTAAGAGTTTCCAAAGCCCCGTCCCCAAAGTAAGAGTTTCCAAAGCCCCGTCCCCAAAGTAAGAGTTTCCAAACCCCGTCCCCAAAGTAAGAGTTTCCAAAGCCCCGTCCCCAAAGTAAGAGTTTCCAAAGCCCCGTCCCCAAAGTAAGAGTTTCCAAAGCCCCGTCCCCAAAGTAAGAGTTTCCAAAGCCCCGTCCCCAAAGTAAGAGTTTCAAAACCCCGTCCCCAAAGTAAGAGTTTCCAAAGCCCCGTCCCCAAAGTAAGAGTTTCCAAAACCCCGTCCCCAAAGTAAGAGTTTCCAAAGCCCCGTCCCCAAAGTAAGAGTTTTAAAACCCTGTCCCCAAAGTAAGAGTTTCAAAACCCCGTCCCCAAAGTAAGAGTTTCCAAAGCCCCGTCCCCAAAGTAAGAGTTTCCAAACCCCGTCCCCAAAGTAAGAGTTTTAAACCCGTCCCCAAAGTAAGAGTTTAAAACCTGTCCCCAAAGTAAGAGTTTCCAAAGCCCCGTCCCCAAAGTAAGAGTTTAAACCAAGTAAGAGTTTCCAAACCCGTCCCCAAAGTAAGAGTTTCCAAAGCCCCGTCCCCAAAGTAAGAGTTTCCAAAGCCCCGTCCCCAAAGTAAGAGTTTCCAAAGCCCCGTCCCCAAAGTAAGAGTTTTTAAAACCCTGTCCCCAAAGTAAGAGTTTTTAAAACCATGTCCCCAAAGTAAGAGTTTCCAAAACCCCGTACCCAAAGTAAGAGTTTCCAAAGCCCCGTCCCCAAAGTAAGAGTTTCCAAAGCCCCGTCCCCAAAGTAAGAGTTTCCAAAGCCCCGTCCCCAAAGTAAGAGTTTTAAAGTCCAAGTAAGAGTTTCCAAAGCCCCGTCCCCAAAGTAAGAGTTTTAAACCATGTCCCAAAGTAAGAGTTTTAAAACCATGTCCCCAAAGTAAGAGTTTCCAAAACCCCGTACCCAAAGTAAGAGTTTCCAAAGCCCCGTCCCCAAAGTAAGAGTTTCCAAAGCCCCGTCCCCAAAGTAAGAGTTTCCAAAGCCCCGTCCCCAAGTAAGAGTTTTAAACCATGTCCCAAAGTAAGAGTTTCCAAAACCCCGTACCAAAGTAAGAGTTTCCAAAGCCCTGTCTCCAAAGTAAGAGCTCCTTTTTAAGTATCCATAAGAGACTGTTAAAGTATCGTATCCAGGAGTATCGATAAACCCTTAACCATCCCCAGTTGTGCTAAAGCTGACCTGGTCCTTTGTGCAGGTGACGTACAAGGCTCCGGAGCCCAGAGGAGAACACTACTTCGCTGAATCCTTCGACAGAGACACACTGGACGGGTGAGACACAGATCCTTTAAAACCGCCGCCTAAAGACTGTTAGTTTCTGTATCGTTCCTAATATACATGTTTTCTATTCACAGTTGGGTCATGTCCATCGCCAAGAAGGAAGACACTGATGAAGACATCGCCAAATACGACGGTGAGAGAGTTTCCTTTACAAAAGCAGCCACTGGACTCTTTAAGGAGAAGGCTGCAGGATAAAGTCCATAACTAGCTTTAGTATTAAGATAACGATATAATATTTGGATTCATTGTACGTTTCAACATGAGCCATACAATTAAATTCAACTTAATGCGCAAGGAATGTATTTTTACTCTTTATGACTCTCAATCTTTAAAGAAGATCATATCTAAATTGCTTTTTGGGAGATATGCAAATATTCAATGTCAAATTTATCTCCAATGTCAAGAAATATGGTGGAAAAAGATTGAGGAAAAAACTGAAAAAAAAGAACAAATGGAAGATAAATTATTAGAAAATTTTGGAAAAATAGACGGAGAATTGGGGGGGAAAATAGGGGGAAATATTCAAAAAAATTGAGCAGAAATTTGGGGAAAAGGAGAGATAATTGGATTGAGTATAGGATGAAAATGGGCGCAAAACTGGAAAAAAATGGTGGGAAATAGGAAAATTTGGAAAAAGATTGCAAAAAAATACGGGAAAAATTCATGGAAAAAAGGAGGGAAATTATGCCCAAAAATGGAGGGGTAAATTGGGAAGAGGAGAAAAATAAGTTTAAAAAATTAGGGAAAATTGTGCAAAGTGTTTTTCTCTGCTCTTTTTTCGTCTGTTCAGGATAATTATCTCTTAGAGCGACTAAGCAATGTAAATGTTTGCAGCATATTTTGTACATATTTAGGGTTAATGATTTGGATGATGATTTGCACAAATAACGCTTTATTGAGAAAATCAATATCGCACAGCCTTACTTTTGTCAGCCATATTACCTATATTTTGGATAAATATGCTCTTTAAAGAGCAACTAAACACCAAATCAAGTTTACTGATAAACTGTCTCAGTGGGTAGGTCTCATAGTGTTGTCCACTGGTCCCTGACATTATTCTGACATTATAGCGCAAACATGTGTTAAATCCTAACTTTGGCCTGAAAACGAATGGTTGCGCCCCCTTCAGGGTAAACTCTGCTACTAAATTAGAATTTCCTGATTGGCTGGAGACGTGTCCACGGCCTCCACAGAACGTCATAAGCCGCACCAGCTCCACACATCGTCATCACGTGCTGCCCATTGTCCTGCCCCTGTACCTGTGGTTTATAACCAAGTCCCTCCCACGTAATCAGTCTGCTGTGATTGTGCCAATGCAAAGGCCCACACACTCACCCCCCGCATGTCACCCCCAAACTTCAGAGACCGCCTCTTTCACAGCAATTTTGACTTTTGTTTGTGGGTGGGGCAAGGCTTTGGCACTGAAGCTTCTTGCATTAACGATAATCTGGCGATGTATTGTTTAGAATTGCAGATGTTTTGCCTCTTGAGCTGCTGCTTTCTGTCAGTTTCCTCCTCTGATCATCTCTGTGTGTGTCTGCGCTGCAGGTAAATGGGCAGTGGAGGAGATGAGAGACTCTAAACTTCCCGGAGATAAAGGTTTGGTTCTGAAGTCCAGGGCCAAACATCACGCCATCTCCGCCCAACTCCTGCGGCCGTTCGCCTTCACCACCAAACCGCTCATCGTCCAGTAAGACTTCTGTGTTTCTATCTGGTCTGTCAATGCATGCCTTTCAGTCATGTGACTTTTGTTGTTATGGTGGCCATTTTGAATACCGAAGTAGAATAAGCGGATTCAGCATTTCACCGAGCGCAAAGCATGCTGGTCCAGGTGAAAGGTCAGGACTACCCAGCTCGTATCCCAAACTGTGTACATGACTGAGTGAAAATCAATGTTTTAAAAGAATTTTGAAAGAAACGGGAACACAGTGTTACTGGGGAGAGAAACAGAACTCTTGGCCCTTGCTAAACCAATAAATAAAAAAAGAACAGTTTGTAAGACGGCGTGTACTCAGTCACTGATTACTATGACAACGGACAGCGCCATTTTATGGATAAATCAAGAATTACATTTGGCATGGAAAACAACATGACAAATGGCCGAAATCAGGTATGACATTGTGCAGTCTGACATAGCAGCACGTAGCAACCAGTTAAGCCTGGTTTTGTCACAACAGAAAGTAACAGGCCCAGTAACTTCATGTTTTGAGAGGAATTTCCATTTAAGCAGTGATTAAAATGAGAGAAATGACAGTATTACCTCCTGAGGGACAGATCAGATACTGTAAACATCATGACACCGTTTTCTTTCAGCCACAAGCTAAACTTTTCTAAACACACTGCGCTCTGACAAAGCAAAAGCACTTCACATGTCAAAGATCTTTACACAGTACGAGCACTCACTATGTCACTAATAAATTACCAAAACTTTACCAAAAATGTCTAATACAGAGTAAGCTCTCACTCTTCCACAAACAAATCTTTGATTTCCTCCGGTGCAGCTGGAGTAAACTTAATAACCATATGTGAGCTCAGGCTCTGGGTCTGTCGCTAAAGGTAAATAGCCTATGTCTTTCTTGTTGTGCTTTTCTCTTGGTCTAAAAGCTCTAGTTTCTTATTCAGTCATGGTTCAGTCCTGATTTGTAACCGGTGTAGTCTACGTCCTGGTTTAGTCCTCAGACCTGCCGCGGCTCTGCCTAAGTTTAGCTAGTTATAGCTTCGTTTAGTAGATAAAATTGGCACCGCTTTCCCTGCCAGATGTAGGTTTTTCATGATTGATCCATGGCTATGTTATTAAGCAACTGGAAACAACACTAAAATGGCGCTGTCCGTTGTCATAGTAATCAGTGACTGTGAGGTCTTTGAGAATTAAGTAAATAGACGTATTGGTTACAAATAGCTTTACGAGTTGGCTATATGTCAAACTTGCACATTTAATCCATTCGTCACGACGTTCTGGATCTTTTCTTTTAGTAGGAAATGTGATGAGTGCGTATGGCGGCTCACATAAAACGCTGTGAGGTTCCTTTATTGCACTCGTGAATACGACAAAACTCTTCCATACACTGATTAAGCCCATGAGGACAGTCGCACTGCAATGGAGAATGAATGAACCTGGCATATCGCCGTAAAACCACTTTAAGTGCCATAAAAGTCACTAAATAGCCGGTTGTTCCACTATGATAGTTTGGTTTTAATGGGCTTTGTTGACACCGTGGGTAGTTGTGAACTTTGACCGGAACATTACCACACGTGTACTGATAAAGCTGATTTGGCTTATTATGCAGTACTACTACATCTAACTATATCTCTACTCAGGATGAAACTGAAAGACGACTGATTGATAATGGCATTTTTACGAGTATATAAAAATTCCACCGTCGATGATGACTATTTATGTGAAGAAACCAGTGAGTGTGTTTTGGCTGCTCAAAACGTTAGCATGCTACCGGTTAGCATTTAGCTTCAACAGCTCAGCTCTGACCTCTCCAAGGGAAAGCCCTGAACCACAAACATCTAGCCTTGGATACAACATGTGACAGAGGTCAGAGCTGAGCTGTAGTATTTCCTCAGTGTTCATAGATGTGAGCCACACATGTGTTTATCGACAGTTGCTAACCGGTAGCATGCTAACGTCTTGAGCAGCACACTGACTCAGACTCTGTTGACATCACAGAGAAAGGTTTTCTGTTTCCTCTTTGAGTTAATTTAGTCTTCAGAGTGAAGCAGATCTTTAGTAAATCCTGCTGTAGCTCGACAGACAGAGCTGCTGCGTCTGTGCCACATTTATTTTATTATTATATCATATAAACATGCGTCTCTGGGGCCGTGTTTTAACTGTTATCTTCATGAGCAAAGATTACGAGTTCATAAAAATACCACTGTCAATCAGTTGTCTTTCATTTTCATCCTGAGTAGAGATATTGTGACATGTTGTAGTACTGCATAATTCTACTTAGGTATTCAAAATGGCCACCGGAACTATGCGTGATGTCATTGGAAACACATGTATAGGTCAATATGTGATATATGCTTTTTAAATAGTTTTTAGACCATTTACTTACGCATCTGTCCCTCCCTCCTCCAACTAAGCTTTATTTAGTTCATTTTAGCTCCGAACTCCTCAACTTTAGCTCCAGATTTTCTCTCGATGTCCGTCCATGGACTGAAATCACATCCTTGTCTCTCTGTTGGGTGACTATTTGCCTTTACGGTTACAGGAAAAAGTCGGCCATAATGAGTCTTATTCAGTTTGCAGTCTATAGGTACAACAAACACAAAAGATCTCTGAAACACACGGAATGCCATTTAGGTTGAGAAATGTGAGAAAAGGCTTTGTCCATGCTACACAAACACACACAAGTGTAAATGCTTCTGTTAGTGGTTTAAAGGCAAGAATGTGCATCTTTAACCTCTTACCGAGCGTCCTTCTCTACTTTAGGACTATCAACATTTCCTTTTCCAAACTCTTCTCTCCAGGTATGAGGTGAACTTCCAGTCTGGGATCGACTGTGGAGGCGCGTACGTCAAACTGCTCACTCAGACTCCAGACCTGGACCTGGTACTCATCTTTAATTTAAGTTAGTGACGCGGTTGACGGTGGATTGTGGGTAATGTAGTCTTCTGTGCTTGTGCCCAGGCCCAGTTCGTGGACAAGACGCCGTACACCATCATGTTCGGACCGGACAAATGCGGCGAGGACTACAAGCTGCACTTCATCTTCCGACACAAGAACCCCAAGACGGGCGAGGTGGAGGAGAAACACGCCAAGAAACCGGACGCAGACCTGAGGACGTACTACACCGACAAGAAGACACACCTCTACACGCTCGGTACGGAAAACAAATGTCTTTGACTGGGACTCACACTGGCATTAAAGCTAGCTAATTTACTGGAAAATAATAACATTGTCCAACTAGTTTTACGTTTATACATTCAGCTACAAAAATCAAGCTCTAGAACAGGGGTGCCCAAAGTGGGGCCGCGGGCTAAATTTGGCCCGTCGAAACAATTCAGTAGGCCCACCAGAGAGTGACCTACTTTTGCCTGGTTAATACTAACTCTCTCCCATTCATTCTCAATGGTAAATATGGATGCAGTACACTTTTTGGCCACCAGCGTCAAATTGGGGGCGCTGTTTCACTCCTTTTAGCAAAGTTAAGGAAACACTGTTGTGGTGTCTTGGCTTTTATCAATCACAGAGCGTTGTAGCATCAACTTTCCCAGTTTTCCAACTTTTATTGCAAAGATCTTTGACATCAATAAAGGTCATGTTAAAAATTTACATAAAAGAATTTATGCTAAACTGACACTTTCAAAATGGCCGTCTCTCTCCAGTGCTGAACCCCGATAACTCGTTCGAGGTGCTGGTGGACCAGACGGTGGTGAACAGCGGGAACCTGCTGACGGACATGACGCCCGCGGTGAACCCCCTGCGGAGATCGAGGACCCCGACGACCACAAGCCCGAGGACTGGGACGAGAGGGCCAAAGTCCAGGACCCGGACGCCGCCAAGCCGAGGACTGGTGAGGCCAAAAAAACAGCCTGAGAGTTAAACCCGAGTATAGGGCAGCGTACCGTTAAACGATACCAGTCTGGGAAAAAAAAGGTTAAAGTTCTACTAGTATCGATGAAGTATGAAAGAAGTATGAAATCTTTATATAAGTTTTGATGCTGTTGGTCATCAAAACTTCAAAGAAAAATAGTGAAACTCAAGTTGAAAAATAGAGGGAAAAACAAAGGGGGAAATATTTGAGAAAAAACTTGGAACATTTGGGGCAAAATTGGGGAAATTTTACACACACAAAAAAAAGAGGGAAAACTGGACAAATTTGGGGCAAAATTAAGGGAAAAAAATTAAAAAGTGGGGGAAAATGTAGGGAAAAGAATATTAAAAAATTGGGGGGGGGGGGACAGACAAATTGGGGGAAATTTAGGGAAGAAATATGGAAAATTTGGGAAAAACCATGAAAATAATAGTTAAAAATGGGTGTTTTTTCTGCACTTTTTTATTTAAAGGAAGTTTCTTGGTCGTCTCGCCTCCAACAAATGACACAAATGCAAAAGAAATTAAATGGAAGGAAAAGGAATAAATTAACACATTATGGTTTTATTTGACAAATAATTTAGTGTCCGTATCGAAAACCAAGTATCGTTAAAGTACTGGTATCCGAGTAAACCTGAGCGCGTGTGTTTCAGGGACGAGGACGCGCCCGCTCAGATCGCAGACGAGGCGGCCGTGAAACCCGAGGGCTGGCTGGACGACGAGCCGGAATACATCGGAGACCCGGACGCTCTCAAACCCGACGACTGGTAAATAAACTAAGACCGATAAGAAGATTTTGTCTACGTATTACAAAGAGTTTTCCAGAGATGGTTTTTGATATCTTAGTCTGTTAGGGCTGAATGATTACACGTGTTAAGTTCCTGTTGGTTTTCACATTGGCTTGTTATGAATTTGCACCGACCGTTACCGTTTCCCCTTGAACGTGAACGCTGTGACATTTCGAGCCTTATCGTCCCCGTTCTTTAGGGACGAGGACATGGACGGCGAGTGGGAGGCGCCTCAGGTCCCCAACCCCAAATGTGAGTCCGCTCCGGGCTGCGGCGAGTGGAAGAGGCCCATGGTGGACAACCCCAACTACAAAGGCAAATGGAAGCCGCCGATGATCGACAACCCCAACTACCAGGTAATAACCGACACCTGCCGGGTAATAACCGACGCCTACCGGGTAATAACCGACACCTACCGGGTAATAACCGACACCTACCGGGTAATAACCGACACCGACCGGGTAATAACCGACACCTGCCGGGTAATAACCGACACCTACCGGGTAATAACCGACACCGACCGGGTAATAACCGACACCGACCGGGTAATAACCGACACCTACCGGGTAATAACCGACACCTACCGGGTAATAACCGACACCTACCGGGTAATAACCGACACCTACCGGGTAATAACACGGTAACTATGGACAACAACTAGACCAGTGTCTAGTTTTGTCCGTAACGTCTTAGTTTTAACTCGGAGTAAAATCCAAACTCTCTCTTTCCGATGTTTATTCTCTGACGTCTTGAGATTTATCCAGGAAGTGACTCCAACACGCTTATTCATTCACAAATACTGACATGTTTGGTATCCATGTGTAGTACGAATGACGTTGTAATCCAAATATGGTCATTTCCTTTGAGGGAGACGGTTTAGAAATTTTTGAAAACTTTTAGAAAAAATAAAAAATTTGTATTATATTTTTTTAAGTTATAAAAAGTTTGGAAAATAATGGTTCAGTTTTGAACATTTCCCAACTACCAGGTCACATGTTGAGTTATAGTTTTTGCTGAAATCGACTGTTTGATGAAATGCAAAGTTCAAGAAATAAAGTATGCATAGATTTTTTTTTTTTTCTGCTTTTGAGGCATTAAAATATAGTATATTTGCATTTAAAATAGCATTAAATGTGACTTGTTTCTGCCTGTATAAACCCTGTATAATTAGTTTAAAAACCCAATGACAGTGGGAATAAAAGAGTTCTTGGTACGACTACTGGACAAACGCGTGGTTAATTGTCCTTGATGTTCTGATGATGGACCGTCTCTGGCCTGCTCTCTGACCTCTGTCGTTAGCCCGTCTCTGGCCCGCTCTCTGACCTCTGGCCCACTCTCTGGCCCGCTCTCTGACCTCTGTCGTTGGCCCGTCTCTGGCCCGCTCTCTGACCTCTGGCCCACTCTCTGGCCCGCTCTCTGACCTCTGTCGTTGGCCCGTCTCTGGCCCGCTCTCTGACCTCTGGCCCACTCTCTGGCCCGCTCTCTGACCTCTGTCGTTGGCCCGTCTCTGGCCCGCTCTCTGACCTCTGGCCCGCTCTCTGACCTCTGTCGTTGCCGTCTGCCCCTCTGCCCGGTGTCCTTGTGCAGGGCGTGTGGAAGCCCCGTAAGATCCCCAACCCGGCGTTCTTCGAGGACCTGCAGCCCTTCAGGATGAGCGCCTTCAACGCCGTAGGCCTGGAGCTCTGGTCCATGACCTCCGACATCTTCTTCGACAACTTCTTCATCACCGACGACCGTAACACTGCCGACCGCTGGGCCACCGAAGGATGGGCCCTGAAGAAGTCTGCGGAGAGCGCTGCCGAGGTCAGAGTTCTGTGATCGCTTTCATTTAGCGCTGACAGAAATGTTCTTTACAGTCGACTCATCACATGTTTCAGTTCAGACGCTGCAGGTGAATGTGGAGATCTGTGTCCAGTTTCCTCCTGAGCTTAGTCTTAACTCTGTCAGAGCAAAAAACAGCCCAAACGCCAACAAATCCAAATATGGTTATTTCGTTTGTGGACAGTTTGGAAATTGCTGTGTTTCAGTGACATCACAGTGTTCTAAAGGCCTATAATATTATATAAATGTAAAATTATTTAGTTTTTGAGGAAATGTTTGGTCTTGTACAGAGAGATCATGGACCCAGTGACTGATATTAATGATCATTTTTGTAATAGGTGGCGTTCACGATTTAGAATGTGATGTCATAATGTCAGGTGGAGGGCAGAGGCCATATGGGAGAAATACAGTTTTTGTAAGAAATCTCCTAAACTAAAATTGACAAATGTTTTTGCTCTTCAGTATTTGACAGTGATTGGATTCAGAAACCTGTGATATTATTTTTATGTCTGAAAGTCCTTTCTACTGGACAACATCACGCTCATGTTTTGAATATTGTCACCACTTTTTGACACCTTTTAAGGGAAAATAATTAGACATTAGTTCATATGTGTTGGAAGAGGAGACAATGAACTTTGTGACAGTTTTTGAATGAGGATTCTTCCAGTAATGACTGAGATACGAGCCAAAAACAAAGACATTAAAATCTGCATTTTGTCAGTTACTGCAGTTACCATAGTTACGGCCATGGAATTTTCAGTTGCTCCGCCTCAGTTTAAAACTATGGGCTTTTTAGAATGTTGTGATGTCACGTGAACGCAGCCTATTCATACATTTTCTTCGACTTGTGAAAGTGTAATGCAGTTCATAGGAAAAACTGGCTCCTCCCCCACTGTGACATCACATTCTAGAACCTGAAACCCAGCCATTTTTAGAACAACCTGGAAAAGTTTGGAAAATGTAAAAAAAAAAAAAAAAAAGCAAACTTTGGAAAAGTTTAGAAAATTGTGAAAAAAGTTTTAAAAAGTTTGGAAAAATTCGGAAACATTGGGAAAATTAAAACAAATTATTTTTTTCGATTTTTATTTTGGAAAAGCTTTGAAAAGTTAGAAAAAGAAAATGTTTGGAAATTTTAAAGTTATTAATCATAATTTTGTGGGAAATGTTAAAGTTATTTTTTTCATAATTTTGGAACGGTTTCTAAAATGTCCATGTCTGTGTGGCTCCCTGGTCTTTCCCACGCTTATCCGTTCAGAAATACTGACGTGTTTGGTATCCACGTGTAGCAGGAAAGGCTGTGACCGAGATGACGCTGTAATCCAAATATGGTCATTTCCTTTGTGGGAGACAGCAGCATGTGTGCTTTACAGGTGAACAGCGAGACTACATTTGGAAGGTTTATTACAGATCTGATTCCCGACAGATTTATTGAGCTTTGAACCCAAGAATCTCTACATTTATCTTGTTTCACCTGCAGCGTCTCTTCTTAAACATATCATGGACTCCCCCGCAGTGACTAACGGTTTCCGCTCTGGTTTCAGCCCGGTCTGGCCACTCAGATGCTCTCTGCGGCCGAGGAGCGGCCCTGGCTGTGGGTGGTGTACGTCCTGACGGTGGCGCTGCCCGTGGTCCTCATCATCGTCTTCTGCTGCACTGGGAAGGTATTTAGAACAACTTTAGTGAAAAACTGATCATGTTGCCAGATTTTCAGCATTTTATCATCTTTCCTATTGCTTTATCGTCATCTCTTAAATATTCCCAAATGCCTAATATTGATTATTTTCATTGCTCAGACCAATAGTATGTTAAGTGTGTGTAGCGTTACTCTGTGCCTATTCACTTTTAACAATGATTAAATGAATGTTTAAAGGATCTGTATCATGCTATTTTAGCCATTCCAAAGTAAAGTATAGGCATATATATGATATATTGTACCTCTATCACTATGGAGTACTCATTTTTGAGAGAAATATAAGTATTTTTGGGGGGTATTTTCCCTACCCGGAAGACAAGACGCTTCGATTCAGTTAACTCCGCCCCTCTCTCCGCTCATTCCACATTTGCAGTATTATAAATATAAATATTGCTGCAAAAAGTGAAGTTACTTCACATAATGCAGTTATAAGGAGTTGACATGTGCAACACAGTTTCATAAATGGCTAACACACATGCTAACACGCGTTTTGATTGACTCACCGCTCAGCATGGCCTCCCCATCGTCGGGTGTTTACGTTATGGCCCTCGTGTTGGTTATAAAAGTTAATCCACTTTGATTCTGGCCAAGGTTTACCAAGCATCCATCAGGTTGGTTGATAAAGTCGCTTAATCCCGGAAAGAAATTCCAACTTCTGGCGAGTGCACTCTTCTTTAGGAAGGTTGAATAGTCCTGTTCCTCTCGTAGCCAAACGCGCATCCGTGACATTATCGGTAAGAAAAAAGAGCAGGCGGTGTCCAGAGTAGGTTAGAATGAGCTCAGTCTTCAAAACAACACTTCTGCTCAGATCCATGGCTCCTCCAGCCGTGGGTGCGCTTGATTAGCGTCGTGGGACAGCACAGACGCGTCGGAGAGTTGCTTTTTTTTTTTTTTTTTTTTTCAAAAAAAAAAAAACAAACAAAAAAAAAAAGTTTTATAAATACAAATCAGGCCGTAAGGCATTACATTACAGACGTAGAGCACTTCCGTTCCGCTGTGACGACACAACTGAACAGCTCAGTGGTTTACCAGGAGAGGGCGGAGCAGCTGCTCAGAGAGCAGGATTCAGGAGGATTACTTAGAACTGCGTGAATGAAGCCAAAAACCGCTCTGGGGTGTTTTTGATAAGGAAATAGCAAAACAACATGGCTAAAAACTCCAAAAAGTCGATTTTGCATGATATAGGACCTTTAACTTATTAGTTCTTTACAAACTGCTTCATCAACTACAAAATGTGTTGGGCGAGTTGAGAATGCAGTTTCATGGCACAATATAGTGATTTTTTTTAGTTGATTTGATCTCGTTCTTGTGCTCATGGAGTGGTACCGCTGTCAGGAATCCAGTTCAAGGCCGTGGCAGCCCCTGGTGGATGGTTTGCGCATTACAGGCAATATTAATACACTTGAAATAAGCTTTTTGTGGGTGATTTTGTCCCTCAGCATCTCCTGCTGGAGTGTTGCACGTTAGTTTGGGATCAGGTTTCCCACTTCACCACAGATTTTATTTGGGATGATCGTGACGGGATCATTTTGTCCTCACACGGCTGCAATGCTCTGGTTTTAAAACTCGCTGTAAACCTGAAATATAGTTTTTGGAGGACCAGAAGGCGCAGGGCATTACTGGAAGATTAACTCAAAAATGTGAAATCGTGACGTCCTTAGTCAGTGCAATAATACAAATCTACTTTGGTGATATTCCCAGTAAGTGAGAGTCCGCTCTGTGTCTAAAGGGGCGGTTGATTCTGCAATAGCCGTCCCGTCCTCTCCATCTTGACTCGTTGACTAAATATAAATGTGAGAAGACTTAAAACCTCTGATCGAGTGTGTTTACATGCGCTCGAGTAACCTGGTTATTTGGCATTTCCTGGTTATGACAGTATTATGATGCTTACATGCGTCACACTCATATCCTGTTTACATGAGCAACTGCAGAATCCTGGATATTTAGGCTCCAGAAAGGGGCGGAGCTAATGACAAATACGGTAAGGAACTAAATACGTTAGCAATGTTGCTAACGCATGGCTTTTCCGGACATTTCTCCAGCACGGGGACAATAACTATCCAATGAAGCGCTTATAACAGGTATGCAGACTGGATTTTAGAGGGAATATTGTTGTTGATACCTAGTTTTATCAATATTATACTAGGTTGTCAATTAGATCACATTTAATTAATTATGCAAATGTATACATTTTCGTTTCTATACAGTCTACACCAACCTGCCCAGGGACTACAGGCAAATTAGCATATTGTGCTATAACCTGACTTTGCCTTGGTCAGTGTGTCGTTTTGCACTGTCCCTGTCAAATATAAACATACCAAAAACCATATCGTACCACACAGTAGAGTTCTTTCTTCAGCGACAGACGTGAGAATTGAAAAATAAAATTGGTTTAATCCGAGAGCAGCACTGACTTCCCCCGGATGCCACGGGGCGAAAAAGTAGTTATTTAAGGGTACTTCAATGTTTTGTTAATTTTTAAAAGATAACGTTTTTAAAATCCCAGATAAAATGGCTGTAGGAAAGGTTTTGCTCCTGCCATATCTGTTTCAAAAGTTTGCACATGCTCTTGGTGAAAAAGCAGGATACTGTGTTTACATGATACAGTATCCAGGAAACTGTGGTAATATCTCAGTGAGAATATCCTGGTTCTAATAAGAGTGATATTGGCTTATCCAGGAAGCTGAAACCAGGATTCTATGTTTACATGAAGCAGACAAAACCAGGAAACTTAAAATCCCCATTAAAAACCTGGATACTCGAGTGCATGTAAACGCATTTGTGGTGAGTTCAGTCTGTGTTTGGTCAGAGGTTCAATAACATCACGGTTTCCCTCTTGTGGATTATTTAAACGAGTATTATCCACAGAAACAAGCGGCTCAAACCCAGCTCAGTCTGTCCGGTCTGCAGCTGGAGCTCTCCGACCAACGAGACCCGGTGAATAAACCCCTGAACTACCTGTGCTTTGGTGACCTCTGCTGGTGGTAGAGTAGAATACGTCTTCATTTCTGTCTGAGCTTTTGTCGTGGCCGGACAGATTCAGCTCTTTTATCTGCTTTATAGAAAACATGGCTTTTAAAATACAAATAAAGCCCGTCCTCTGAGTTTGGTATGATTAACTACCAAAACCTTAAAAACGTTGTAATTGTGTTCTGACAAATGATAGTGTTTTTCACCGAACTGTGTCAAAACAAGACTTGAATAACAATACATCAGCACCACAGTAAAACTAGAATTCAACTAGAAGACAAAATTCAGGCATTTATAAACCCAATGTTTTTGTTTGTTTTTGTTTTTTTTGTTTTTTGCATTTAATACATTTAAAAAAGGATAATAAACAAATAAGGAAAAACAACAAACAGAAGGGGAAAAAACTCAAACTAAAAAAAGAAGCAACCACAAACAATACCCCACACCCAGCCTATTTACAATATACGTAAACATTTACAAAGCTATAGAGAAGACATGTATATTAAAAAGCTATAAGAAAACAAAATTCATGGCAATAAATAAATCAATGTAGAAAAACAAACAAAAACAATAACAATCTGTACACGTATATACGCATACATATTCACACGTACACACACATATACAGTATATATATATATATATATACACACACAATATACATACAAACATACATACACATGTACACTTAAACATACGCGCACTTGCAAATACATAGATAAATAAATGCAATAGAAATGACAGCAATAAAACTTTTCACTATCAAAGCTCACATAATCCGTTACTACCATCCGCTAACAATATTTACAAATAAAATGGTAAATGGTAAATGGTCTCAACTTATATAGCGCTTTTCCACCTATGTTAGGCACTCAAAGCGCTTTACAGCAAGGATCCACTCACCCATTCACACTCTCATTCATACACCAATGTACGCAGACACTGGAAGCAAGGTGGGTGAAGTGTCTTGCCCAAGGACACAACGACAGCGTGCACCTTCAGGATGCGGGATTCGAACCCCCGACCTTCCGATCATGAGACGACCCGCTCTACCATCTGCGCCACTGTCGCCCCAATATCAATCTTGACAAGGACAATTCCATTCAGACAAACAAACAAAAAAATGTATATATTTATTTAACACTCAAAATAAATTCATAATGGATCCCATATTTCGAGAGAGTCTGATTATTATCTAATCTAAAAGCTGTTTTTTCTACTGATATCGTCTCCATAGCTTGTGCGTACCATAATGAGCTGGACTGTCATTATCTATCCATTTTTTCAATATTAATCTTTTGGTTATAATGTTTTTTGTTATTTCTGACATCAGTTCGTCGTCGTCTTTATTATATTTTATTGTTTTTTTTGTGTGTGATACTGTGCAGCCCTAGTTGTGTCATTGGGAATTCTATTTTTGCCCGACTGATTTGGGGTTCCGTTTCTGATGGAGGACTATTGGTTAACAGTGGAGATGGGTTGTCATAATGCCTTTGTAGCAGTGGTTCCCAACCTTTGTCTTGCGTACCCTTTGGGCCTTTCAGTGGTCGTCCGTGTACCCCCTACCTCAAGAGTGTTACAGTTTATTTAGAAAGTAATTACTTAAAAGTGGTACGTGTAAGTAAAAAGACAATGTTGCAGTCAAAATAAACCTAACATTCTCCCAAAGCAACACATTTTACTGAAAAATATAGTTTTTCCTATAAAAAAAGTTATATTTCCCCCTTTTTTCAGTCTGAAATAGTTCCAAGTACCCCCTGCTAGGTCCTCGAGTACCCCCAGGGGCCCCCGTACCCCTGGTTGGGAAACACTGCCTTATAGGACCGCAGGAGTGTGGGGGAGGGGTGGGGCTTTTTATTAATTAATTAATTTTTTTCATCAATTATTTTCTTCCCTTTATTATTATTTATTAATGATTTTGTTGTTGTTGTTTTTTTTATGGGTTTTTGTTGGGGGGGGGGGAATCAAAGACCTTTGTTTAGTTTACTTCTCAATAAACAAAATTTAAAAAAACAAAAGAAAAGCAACAATAATGTTACAGAGGAGAAGATTGCACATGAACGCCGCCTCCTGTGGTATTTTCCTCTGAAGAACTGGGAGATCGAGAAAAGCTTTGACCTTTAAACACGACAGAGCAGCGATAATACGTGTTTTAGCTGATTGTTATGAAGCCAGGGTTGCCAAGTCAAAGACAAATTTCCAGCCCAGTGACCTCTCAAATATCACCCCAAAAGTCCGAAAACTAGCCCAATAAATAATCGAAGTTATATTAAAGTTTATTACACAATAGGTGGGTGTGAGGGGAGCACTCAGTCACTGTAAATGGGTTATAATGTCTTATGTGATAATGTGTCTCACCTGAAAAGAGCTGTTTTGACAGTAATTCAGGAACATTGACCGGATGATGCAGCTTACGTTGGCAACAATAACCTTTGAACAAAAGTCCTCCATGTTTTTTGATAAGTTGGATATTTGGATTCGTCTTATAAATCATCAAGGAAGATAAAGTTGCAGCCGCGGAAAGTTTAAAATCAGCCCAAGAAAACCGCAGCACAAGATTTTTTCCGGCACGGGTGAATTTAAAGCAGTACTAAGTAACTCGTGCCCCTAGAGGCCATAAGCGCCACTGCAGGTGTTGATGAAGTTGTGTTTTTTTACTCATTAATTGTCCGTGAGAGTAAATACTACGCTGACAGAAAAGACAAAGGGACAGAGGGATATTGTTCATCCAGTTACACAATGGAGACCATTTGTTTCACTCAAACTTGGCTGTAAATACTGTTTAAGTGGAGCTAGCCTGCAGTTAGCTTAGCCTGTTAGCTTCTTCTGCGTGATTCCATTAGTGTGTATTGGTGACTCCGACCCAGAGACACCAGGGGGAGATGAAAGACCCCCCAATCATCCCATTAACACTTGTATTACCCCAGAGGGACTAGGAAAGGATTTATTAAGGTAAACACGTTACTTAGTTCTGCTTTAACGTAGCCCAATTGTGCGGGAAAACCGTGCACCTGGCAACTCTGCATTTACCAATTTAGCTTCTCAATTTTAATATCATGTTTTTCCACTTTTTGTGACGTAAAAACAAAAGCCAAACTTTAAATGTTTTTCGATGAAAGCAGATACAAAGCAGCTGGAGTTCAGCGGTTTGTGAATGTATTAGTTTATAGTGTTTTTTTATGTTTCGCTTTGCTACGACACTAAAGCACTTAAACACAATGCCCTCAGAATTTCCATTTCACAATCGGAAAGAACCATCTTTACCAGAGCTCATGAAGGCAGCATTAGACGACAAAAAAGTGATGAAAAGCCTCAAAAACACTTCAAACAGGCGACAAAACAGACGTTACACCATTGCTCTCCAGTCGAGAAGCTTTTAGATTTGGGTAAAGCTGAACTGGAGAAAATGTGCTCAGTTAAAGAGGGGGTATTATGTAAAATGGACTTTTTCAAGCTTTATATCATGTTATTATGTCATTCCCTCATTAAACACATGCCTGGAGTGTTGCCTTGGCTCATTCACATATTTTTGAGTAATCAGTAAAAACTTAGACGGCAGCCATTTTAGGTGTAGCTATGCCTCAGTCCTCCTAGGAACGCCCCCACCTCCTGGAGACGCCTCTGGACCTTTCGTCACCAGCCAAGCCACCAACCACTGCTCCTCAGCTCAGCAGAGCCCCCTCCCCGCACAGTAGTGTTGTTTAGATGCCACAGCAGTGTGCTGAAGGGGGCGTGTCGGAAAGCTTCTTAAAGAGACAGAGGCCTATTTCAAGACGTTCAGTACAGCCATTTTGAGAGAGCAATTTTATTCAAGGCAGTTATTTTAATTTACTGCATATACAGACCAACAGAAGGTTACGTCATCATTGTAGTATGCTATAGACTGGTGCTATGTGACTGAAAAAAGCAGAATACCCCCCCTTTAAGAGGTTAATGTAATCCCTAAAACAACTAATATAGACCTGTATTCATGGATTATTTGTGCTTCCTGTAGAGTTAGTGCATGTGTGTTGCAGATTAAAGTGTTGCCTGTTGTTTCCCTCGATGTTAAAGCGGTGAATGTTTTCGCAGAAGAAGACTCCAGCGGCCGACTATAAGAAAACTGACGAGCCTCAGCCGGACGTGAAGGACGAGGAGGAGGAGGAAGAGAAGGAGGCGCCGGAGGAGGAGGAGAAGAGCAGCCCAGGTATGAAACACTGCCTGTTCTGACGAGCTTCTGGAGGAGCTTCTGGAGGAGCTTCTAAAGGAGCTTCTGGAGGAGCTTCTAAAGAACGTCAGAGAGCTACTTATGCTTCAAACACATTTGTGTAAAAGCGACTTAGGTGGACTTCACCCTGGAGAATTAGTAGCCAGGATCGTATTTCAAATCAAATGACTTGAGTTCAGTCCTTACTGTACAATACTGACCCGACTGTTTGCAGACTGTGTTCAGAACAAACAGAAAATGCATCTAACATTTGAGTCATATTGAGCGTATAGAGATGTAGAAAGTCTTTAGCGAGCTACTGGTTGGAGATCCCTGTTCCGGAGTCTGTGACGCTCACTTTGCGGCGTGCGTTTCAGTGGACAAGGCGGAGGCGACGTCTGAAGCTGAAGCTGACGAAGCCGACGAAGCCGATGGACCTGACGGAGCTGATGGAGCCGATGGAGCGGAGGACGAGGAAGAGGATCTGGAGAAAGACGAAGAAACTGATGAGGTAAACTTTAATTCAATGAGACAGGCTTCAGCCATTTTGCTCTCTGGATGCTGTGACCAGTATTTACACAAGATGATTGTCCTGAACAAACTAAAAAAGAGCAGAAAACACTTTTTTTCCCTGATCTTTTTTCCCCCCAGATTACCTCCCATGTTAACAGTTTTGACTTTAAAAAAAAAAAAAAAAATCTTTGTACTTTTCCCCCTAAATTTTATAAACATTTTTCTAGTTTTATTCCCAATTTTTTCACTTTTTCCATAAAAAAAATCTTTCTACTTTTCTCCCCCCAATTTTCTTCTTTCTTTCCCCACTTTTTTTTTCTTTTTTTTTGTGACTCCTGGCTTATGCTTTGTCCCAATGTTGCACCAATGTTTTCATGAATCGATGTTTATTTCTTACAGAAAAATAATTCAGGATGTTACTAACAGGTAAAGTTCAGTAAAACTTTAAAACTTCCAAATGAAATGTGTTACTGATATTCTTCTGCTAATGTTTGGTGATTTCATTCTTTGGGGAAAATCATGGCTCATTTATATTTGATTTTTCTTATGTGGCCGAGAGATCGAGTTTTCTTTGTGACTCTGATTAAACCTGGAGGCGTGTGTGAAAGTCCAGACCCGTGGTTCCCAGTGTTTGGCTAAAATAAAGGTTTATTGGCAGTTTCCATATTTGTGAAGCCTCAGCAGGAGGAGGAACCACTGGACTCGACCATGGCTAAACCCGGGTTTAAAACAGACATAACGAGGTTTAAGCTCCTGTAAAGAGGAGTTACTCTGGTCTTCTCCTGGGTTTTAAGCTGGAGGACTTTCTATGATGAGAAGAAGGACTGAGACACTACAGCGTTTATCATGTGAGATGCAGCAGGAACCAGATGTTTACATTTAAAGGCCAGCGTTTTTCCAGACCTGTTCTTCCCTGAGCTTAGACGAGTTGATGCGTACCTGTCTGGTCTTTGTCCGTGCGCTCAGGCAAAAAGACCAAAGATGTTGTTAGCATTTAGCCTCTCCTCCTCTTGTCTATGGGGCTAAACGTGGGTGAAGTTAGAAGCGACCGAGCTCTTCCACGTTACCACGATTTTATATACGGTTACGTGAGTCGTTACACAAAATTAAACATGTGGATTTTCTAAGCGGATAAAAAGGGGAACTATATTGTGAGGCGTAGTAACACCTTAGGAGCACTTCCACGTCCGCGCAGTAATATCTTCACTTAACTGCATGGACGTCGAAGTGCTCCTAAGGTGTTACTACGCACTGCAATGTAGTGATAGACTTAGATCATGTAATTACTCACATAACTGTATTTAAATAGAGGAAACGTGGAAGAGCTCGGTCGCTTCTAACTTCAGCCCCGTTTGGCTCCATAGAGGAGGAGAGGCTAAATGCTAACAACATCTTTGGTCTTTTTGACTGAGCGCACGCGTAAAGACCAGACAGGTACGCATCAACTCGTCTAAGCTCAGGTAAGAACAGATCTCAGTCTGGAGAAACACTGGCCTCTTTAACGTGGCACTACACAACTTCAGAAAATAACATTATGCGAGTTTAAAAAAAGAAGGAAGGTTATAATGATGTGATTTCACTGCACTGCCACTTGATGGCAGCAACGCTCATAAATACGTGTATGTTGTTACTGGGGCTGTTTGGTTTCCTCAACTTTCACAACGTGAATTTTCATTAACTTTATATTACCTAAAGTTTAGACTGGGCCCAGGGCAAACAAATCTGACCCGCGCATTTTCAATTATTTATTTTTTGGGGTCATTATCCGCTCCCCGCCGCCTTCGCTTAAGGAAAACAAAGTCAATGTTTTGAAGTGGTCGTCACAAAGTCCTGATCTCAGTCCAGTTTAAATGTATGGGCGGAGCTGAAAAGGCATAGGCACGTAAGGCAGCCTACACATGTGTCTCAGTTACACCAGTTCTGTTTGGAGGAATGGACCAAAACTCATCCAACTATTGTGAGAAGCTTGTGGAAGGAAATCCAAAACATTTGACCCAAAATATACAGTTTAAAGGCAATGCTGACTAGGGCTGAACGATTTTCGAAAATAATCTAATTGCGATTTTTTTTCTTCAATATTGCGATTGCGATTAAATATGCGATTATTGTTGCAAGGTCCTCTTCTCATGTATTTTTCACCTAACACAAGCAATAAATCAGTCTGTTTCATAACAAACAATATTAGATTAATTTGAAGTGAAAATTGCAACAAAATTGTTGTTTGACCTATTCAAAATTTGTGAAAATGTGGACTGCACTTCTTAAAAACTGTCTGAACTTAACAGTACAGTCTATAAATAAAATATACATTATATATATATTAAAAAAAAAAAGATATAACTCACTGAGCAAGACAGTAACATCACCCATACTAAGGTGCAGGAAAAGTAAGAACAAACGCCTGCTTTAACTAGTTGGAAAAGTTTTAGGAAATCAAACTCCCAATTAATACAAAATATTATTTCAGCCAATCAAATCCCTGTCTGAGCTGCGACTCGTAGTTGCTTCAGATGCGCGTTATTGATGGACACGGAGAGGCCAGATGGAGCACACGCCAAAACACAGTGTTAGGAGCAGCATTTTGGTTTTGGGATGTAACTTTGGTCAATATGAAGAAAGAAGCACAGTGACGCAAGGAGACATGAGGAGCCAAACACAGACACGTCTCTTTGACTCGCAGCCATTTAGTGACATTTCAGCTTAAACAGCGCATTGCATTTACTCAGCAAAATAAGACATGACACGGACTCCTGCCTCGGATCGTAGTTTCCAACACTTTTCATACAGCAGTTTAGTGTTTATATCTAGCGTCTGTACCTACGGAGCACATATGCGGTAGATGCAAAGGTAAATAAAGGCACATCGCCTCCGCGGATACTTAATGGTCGTGAACCGTCATTATGCTTTTGAGATAAGTTCTTTATCCACAACATTCCCAAACATAAGCCTCCTAAACTAAGCCACAAACGGCTCTTTACTCTTTACAAGCAGCACAGGCTCACCTATATCTCTGTGGAGGCAGAGACGTAAGAATCCGGAGGTGAGGGAGTTTCTGTGATCATCAGAGCGTGTAGTAGCAGCGAGGGAATGGCGTGATGAGCGCTGCGGCTAACGCAATGCTAACGGAGAAGAAAGCAATAGTCCTTCGCGTTGGCTGCATGATAAACGCTGATATTTTCACTGTACATCCACAATCTACCGCACCTTAACTAGACTGAGACGTAAACAAAAGCACACGGCGGAGCGACTTTACTGCCATAACTCGCTGCTTCATTCACTTCCAAAATCGCGTGCCCTGCGATTACGAAATCGCGTTGTGTCATATCGCGATAAAATTGCAAATGCAATTAATCGTTCAGCTCTAATGCTGACAAATATTAATGAAGTGTATGTAAACTTTTGGATTTGGAACAAGTAACAAAAAACATGTAGAAAATTCCATCTCTCATTATTCTGGAATTTAGCAAATAGAAATATTTTTTAAAATCCTAACTGACCTAAAACAGTAAAAGCTCATTCTGGTTTCATGTCTAACAGTGAGAAAAAAAGGCAAATGTGTCTTTTTATAAAGTGTATGTAAACATCTGGTTCCCGCTGTACGTTTTCGTCATGATTCAAGGTTAAAGGGATGTTTCAGGATGTTTGACATCGGGCCTCATTTCCTAGTTATCCAGAGTGTTGTTGATGTCTGGAGATATTTTTTTCTTAAATTCATGCAGTTCTTATATTTGAAGAGTCTAGTGGCGCTAGGCTAGGGCAAGGCTAAAGCATGTCTATGGTATCAGTTAGCCTGCATTAAAAACAGTGTGACCCACTCCACAGTGCACCTGAGGTAAATCACTTATAACACCAGACTAACCATATAAATGTCTGTGTTAATAGAATCATGTTTGAAATATAACTGACCTTGTATCACATGAATTACCGCATTTTGAGGGACTATTTTCTCGCAGATCACTCCGCCGCTGCGTTAGCTTACAGCCACGAAGCTGATGCTGCTCAAATATAAGTTATTTTAAATGATTCTATTAACACAGACATTTATATGGTTAGTCTGGTATTATAAGTGATTTACCTCAGGTGCACTGTGGAGTGGGTCAGACTGTTTTTAATGCAGGCTAACTGATACCATAGAAATGCTTTAGCCTAGCATTAGCCTAGCGCCACTAGACTCTTCAAATATAAGAACTGCATGAATTTAAGAAAAAAATATCTCCAGACATCAACAACACTCTGGATAACTAGGAAATGAGGCCCAATGTCAAAAATCCTGAAACATCCCTTTAACCTCTTAACTCTCACCTGAACCGAGCACTTTTTCTCCAGTTCCGCTTTACCAATAACAAATCGACTCATGTTTTTTTTTATTTCTGCCATTTTAATCTTTTTAAATTCCTCTCTTTGTGGTTTGTGTTTAGAAACTGGAGGAGGACATTCTGCGGAGATCCCCCAGAACCGACGACCCCGAAAGGACTAAACGAACTCCTCCCCCTCTCTCTTTCTCTCTGGAAAAAAAACGAAAACAACGCCACCCTGACCCGCCCCTTCTCTCTCACTCCGAGGGCACTGGACGAGCCGCGGGAAGCCCCTCCTCCTCCTCCTCCGATCAAGCACCCGATTGGACGAGACGCCTGGGACCGAGAGAGATTCGAGAAACTGTATCATTCCGTAAAAAAAAAAAAAATCGTGGAGAACCGCCGTCCGTCACCGCTAAGCTAACACGAGCTACGGCTAAGCTAACGCTGTGGGGTATTGGCACAATTTAAAAACGATCTACTAATAAATGTGCGACGTAAACTCTAACGGTGTCTAGATCTTTTTGTAAAATCATGAGTAAATAGTTCGTAATCGTTGCTGATTCTGAAAATGTGCCCGAACGCTGACGACTCGCCGAACGGATTCGTTAAATCAAGACCAAACCATCATGTAGTAGTTTATAATGTATTTTACCTGTGGGGAATTCATTTACAGGGAGTGAAAATACACAAGGACAACAATGACCACAACAGACAGAGTGCATTTTCTACAGTTCAGCTTTACCCAAATCTAAAAGGGCACAGCCTAATGTAACGCCTCGTTTGAAAGCTAACCCTAACCTACAAAACTGATCTAAATCTCCTTTTCCTTGCGTTGTCATTGTTTTTTTTTAGTCCCATTTTTTGTAGCATTTTGATCCTTGCTTTTGTCTAATTTATGTCGCTATTTTTACACTTTTTTTCAAGAAGCCTTTAGATTTGGGTAAAGCCAAACTGGAGAAAATCAGCTTGGTTCAGGTGGGGATTAAGAGGTTAAACCCCCTCTGACAGACCAGCTGTACAGAAAGAAAAGAAAAATCACAATTGGCTACTTCATTATCTTTACATCCTCTAATTGACCCTGTGCATACTTTCAAATCAAAACAACCCCGCTTAAGACTTCCTGTTTCACTCCAGCACGCCAAAATAAAAGCACAGCTCGTCTCATTGATTAGTTCAGCTGTACTTGCGACATTACAAGAATATAATTAAAAACACACAAGTGTTTTTTCTGTTAATAGTTGGGCAGAAAGAAAGTTGTGCTTTTATTTTGGCGTGCTGAAGTGAACCAGGAAGTCGAATGTAAAATGACTTCCTGTTTCGATCTCATTGATTGGTTCAGCTGTACTTGCGACATTACAAGAATATAATTAAAAACACACATTTTAAGTGTTTAGTCTGTTAATAGTTAGGCACAAAAAAGTTGAACTAATGAATAAGACTGTGCTTTTATTTGGCGTGCTGGAACCAAACAGGAAGTTAAATGTAAAATGACTTCCTGGTTCGATCCAGCACAGCTCGTCTCATTGATTAGTTCAGCTGTACTTGCGACATTACAAGAATAAACAGAAAAAACACTTATGTGTGTTTTAATTAAATAGTTGAGCACAGAAAAAGTTGAACTAATGAATAAGACTGTGCTTTTATTTTGGCGTGCTGGATCGAAACAGGAAGTCAATTGTAAAATGACTTGTGGCACAAATGGGCGGGGCTCCTTCATGGTCACATTAGTGATTCTCCCTGTGCTGTAATTCCCTAACGTCTAATTTACCTAAAATCGCTCCATTACTTTTAAAAATCGTAACGTTTTTGTGACGCAGACGTTTAAACTCCTCCCTGAATGTGACCGAAACTCCACCGTAACGATCCGTATGTTAGAAAAATGAATAAAAAGTAAAACACAAATATTTGAAAGCATTGGTTTCTAACCCTTAGATCCGCTCTTATGGCCACAGCCTTTAGGGTTTGTTTCTTCCGAGTTTTTTGAATTTGGTGATAAAATAATATGGCGCAATTGGAGAATGATGAGCTCAGTTTGAACCTTGTACAGAAAAAGTTGTGTGGATTTGAATCACTGCCAGTTTTTTTAATTTTAGTCAAACTAAACTTAAATAAACCTGAAGGCAGAAGCGATGAGGCCGTGAGATCTTTAATAATTTATATTTCCTGCTGTTTTTGATGGACTTTTGGGCGAGTCGTCGGTGTTCCTTTAAAATGTCCTAATAACCTTTTTATATATCGTCCCTTTGTCTTTCCGTCGTCTTTATCCTTCGCTGAAACGACTTTGTTTTCCCCCGTTTTGACTCCGAATACTGTGCACTGATTGGTCGACGGGCGGTGGGTAGGTTTGTAGATTTAAGATAATTATTAATAAAATGGTTTTGGAAGATTTGTTTTGTTTTCGTCGTAGCCTCGAAGCTTTTTCTGTTTTGTTTTTTTAACACTTTTTTGTCTCTGTCTTTTGGAATATTCACGTTTTTGGTGTTTCTCCTTTCTTATTTGAAAGTAGTTCCGGCCTGTTTCACGTGCGCAGGGATATGGTCGTGTGAAACGTCCCTCGCGTGTCATGGCCGCCGCCTGTAGCCTTCGCTCTAGTCTCTTCTCTGCTGTTCGACTTCTCTGATTTTTATTTTTATTTTTATTTGAGTTTATTTTGTTCCTTTTTTGGGGGGAAACGTGTGACGCTGAGAAACTGTGACCGAGGTGGAGTGTGCATGGGACAGACTGATGAGTTTGATGAATAAAAACGTAAATAATAAAGTTTAACGGAGCGAAGAGTGGCTTTTTTCATTCGACACCAGAACTGAGTTTACACACATTAACCGCCTGAACCCAGTGCCGTTTCTCCAGTTCTGCTTTACCCAAATCTAAAGCTTCTCGACTTGTCTCGTCACTTTTTTAAACTTTTAGATTTGGAGAAAATGCTGGGTTCATGTGGGGGTTAAGAGGTTAAAGGGATATTTCAGGATGTTTGACATTGGGCCTCATTTCCTAGTTATCCAGAGTGTTGTTGATGTCTGGAGATATTTTTTTCTTAAATTCATGCAGTTCTTATATTTGAAGAGTCTAGTGGCGCTAGGCTAGGGCAAGTCTAGTGCATTTCTATGGTATCAGTTAGCCTGCATTAAAAACAGTGTGACCCACTCCACAGTGCACCTGAGGTAAATCACTTATAACACCAGACTAACCATATAAATGTCTGTGTTAATAGAATAATGTTTGAAATATAACTGACCTTGTATCACATGAATTACCGCATTTTGAGGGACTATTTTCTGGCAGATCACTCCGCCGCTGCGTTAGCTTACAGCCACGAAGCTGATGCTGCTCAAATATAAGTTATTTTAAATGATTCTATCAACACAGACATTTCTATGGTTAGTCTGGTGTTATAAGTGATTTACCTCAGGTGCACTGTGGAGTGGGTCACACTGTTTTTAATGCAGGCTAACTGATACCATAGACATGCTTTAGCCTTGCCCTAGCCTAGCGCCACTAGACTCTTCAAATATAAGAACTGCATGAATTTAAGAAAAAAATATCTCCAGACATCAACACTCTGGATAACTAGGAAATGAGGCCCAATGTCAAAAATCCTGAAATATCCCTTTAATATAGAGACTGCAGTTACACATCAAACCTGAGGTGGCAGTAGTGAGCATACAATGACCAACGTGCATCTAGTCTCTTTAAGAGGTTAAATAGCAATGGACAGCGGGCGCCCTGTATCATTCATTGTGGACTAATGAAGCTCAGCCGTGTTATAGACCCTTTGTAAACATTCCGGGCTTAGCTGGAGGCAGGAAGCTCGATTCCTATCTCTTTCCATTGTAGCTGTTGTCATAGTAACGATAAACAAATGTGTAACTGTTGTTGGCAATATCAGATAAACCGTATTTTATCGTCTCAAATGTCATTCCTCTTGTTCTTGCACCTTAAGCCACAACAGGACCACATTTTTCAGTCGTAGTTTTACACTTAAAATCACTAGTTTTAGTTTAATCTTATTTCTCTTGATCACTTCCTGCCTCCAGCTGATGTCACTGATGATGTCACTGATGATGTCAGCAGTTAAAGGGCTCATATGAAGGGTTTTTGGAGCAGCTCCATTATAGAATTCACCTTATTCCGGAAGTTTGCATTGGCACCACCATGACTTGTGCCCGGCCCTTCTCTCATATTAACATAGGACTGGAGAAGTCCAGAAAAGATCAGTTCGACTCGGGCACAAAGCCACCTCCTCTTATTCCATTTACATTGCGTCACAGTTGAACCAGGGCTTATTTGTTTTCCATTTTACTCTTTTGAGAAAACTTCTTCTTGAACTGAATAAGCAGAACTGATCATTTCTTACAAACAAGATGTTACCGATCAATTATCAATCAATAAACTGTAACGGAAAAACATGAAACAAAGATCCAAAGACTTTTCTGCATTAAATATACTCAGCTCCATGAAAAAAGTACAAGTGATATTACCAACTGATTTTGGTGAAGATGTGAGGCCTGTGTGATCATTTCAAACACTTCAAAGACAGTTATTTTGGAGAATGAACTTTAAAAAAACAATCATGCATAGGGTTCCACAAGGCTCTGTATTGGGTCCCAAACTGTTTATAATGTATATCAATGATGTTTGTAATGTTCTGTATATAATATGTGGATGAAACCAGCCTGTACGGCTCAGGAAAAGACCTTAAAGGCCCTAGACCCCATTATTTTAATAGCAAACAATGAAAGAGGAAGCCACAAAAATAACATGTTAGTTGTGTCCAAACTCATCCTCAACTTTCCTAACATATTTGTAGCATCCCAGTTCTACACAAGGACGAGTTTATCGGCACATTTCATAACTTGCAGGGTCACACTTTAGGGTCACTTTCACAGAAATGTAAGAAATATAGCCTGAAATTTCATGAACATGTTCCAAATGTCACACTGGTGTTGCTGCAACTATTGCAGCACTAGTGTTGCAACTAGTGTTGCTACTGCAAGGTTCAAGGTTCAACTTTACTACTGTCCCGAAGGAAATGATTATGCAGCAGGTCGTCCACACATGATACAGTAAAACAAAAACAAAGCACAGTAAGACAACAATTGTGTTTAGACAAAAGGATCATAGATCCTGCTGCTAGTCCACACTGTAACACTGGTGCTGCAACACCTCTTATGGACGAGTGTTGGCTCTTTACAGTTTGTGTTCAGTCATTTATTGCTCACGGTTCCATTTGCCCAGAACTGTTCACGCTGCTCCTTCTACATGGAACATGTTGCAAAACGACTGGAAAATAACTGAATTTATTTCACTGAACGCTTTTCAGTCCAGAATGAGACACTTGAGTTAAATTGTAAATGTTTGTATAATGAGTATGTAATGTATAGGCCTATGTAATTCTGTAACTGTATCTTTTGTTGCCTCTTGGCCAGGACTCCCCTGAACAAGAGGTCTGTGATCTCAATGGGACTTTCCTGGTTAAATTAAGGTTATAGTCATATTCTAATTGATTAAAATATCTGTTTTAGTCTCATTTTAGTCCGAAAAAATATTAGCACTGGGATGTGCCAGAGAAGTCTTTGCACAGTGGTCACACTCTCCCATCATCGATATAAGATCTAACTCCGGATCTTTGGGCGTCGCAGAAGGAGGCACAGGAAATGAGCTGGAAACAAAGCTCAAGGAAGAACCAGATATTAGAGACCTTTAGATTAGAGACAAAGATCATACAGTCACAGCCAACATCTGAAGCTGAGATCCAATCAGCATAAAATCAGACAAAGACTAAGGAGCTGCAGCTTCTGCTGAGCAACATGAGATCATTTATCTGAGCAACAGCCTCTGGAATAAAAGAAGCCCGACGGGTTCCAGGACAGGGCATGCTCAGCCTGTGCCGGAGGGGAGTAAGTTAAACTCCTTAAAAAGCGGATGGTCCGGACACTCCACTATAAAGCAAGTATTGTATTTGTTTATTTGAGCAGCTCCGCTCAAAAGGAGTGGCCGAAGCAAAAGCTTATAAGCGCCCACCCCAGACATTATTGCAAATAAAAACATTTCATCATATCACACACCTTAATATGATAAAAGAGACACATTAATATACATATTATACTCAGTGAATATTATTATGAACATTTCACAACCACAACAACGCTCTCACCCCAAGAACGATGCTCAGCACAAAGCAAGCGACAAAAGGCCACCACCCAGCCACAGACGGCTATCAACACCAAACACAGCCAACACTCCCCAAAGTCACTAGTTTTGTGTTGAAAAGAACATTAAATACATATTATTATCCGTGATCTTTCTACTTCCCAGTTGTCATTTCCATCCTTAATATTTTTATAATTATATTTTTTTTGTACAATGAATGATGTAATATGTAAGCCCTGCATACTGTAGTGCGTTAAAAAGCCAGGGTGTAGAGCGGGTCCATTGAAGAGGGCAGTAGCTCCTCATCAACAAACCCCCACCCAGCTGCCCTAACAGCTGATTTGGTAGATGATGAAGAAGAACTTTATTTATATAGCGCCTTTCACAGACATGGTCACAAAGCGCTTTACATGAGAGCATTTTACATTCACTCCATACTCGGTGGTGGTAAACCACCTTAGCTTCAGTTTCCCCTGGGGGAGACTGACAGAAGTGCTGTCGCGACACACATCAGCGCCAATGGTCCCTCTGATCACCTCCATGCATTCACACACATCATTCATCCTGGCCTATTGTACATGTTTTGGTGGTAGGGGAAACCGGAGTACCCGGAGGAAACCTACGCAGACACGGGGAGAACATGCAAACTCCACACAGAAAGGCCCCGTCCAGGTGGGAATAGAACCCGGGACCTTCTAGCTGTGAAGCGAGAGCACTAACCACTGCGCTACCGTGCCGCCCAATGATGTTCCTATGCTGTGTATTGTGTTAAAAACAAGGTATACGAGCCCATTGGGAGGATCCCTCTCAACAGATTTGGAGCTCACCTACCCTAATTCTTTATTTGCGATTTTGAACAATAGAATGACAACTGTTCAGAGCAACAACACTCTTCCTTAATTAATTGAATACAAATTAATCCTACAGCTCCCCCTAGTGGCAACACATTTCTTCCTCTCTATATATTTCAAAAGTCTTTTGTTTGTATTTAAATTTGAACAGGTTGATGTTTGGACATTGTTTCATCTCCATCTCCAAATTATTCCATTGGACCCCATTTACTAAAACTTTTCAAAGTTGTGCTTTGTTTCTGAGTCCTAAAGTTTAATTCGTCACGTAATTCATAACAACCAGTACGTTCTTGGAACCTTCTTTGTATTTGGCCTGGTAACAGTTTGTATCTTGCTTTGTATAACATCTGTACAGTTTGGAACTCAACAATGTCACAAAACTTCATGATCTTTGATTTTAAAAATAATGAGTTTGTGTGGTTCAAATACCCAACGTTATGAATTACTCGGATGGCTCTTTTTTGCAACAATACTATTGGTTTAACTGTGCTCTTATAAGTACTACCCCAAACCACAGTGCAATAATTCAAATAGGGCAGTATAAAAGCACAGTATAAGGTATGTAGAGCTTTGATGTTTAAAATGTGCTTTGCTTTTGCTATTACTGAAATGCTTCTAGAAATTTTAGTAGTTATATATTTAATGTGAGATTTCCAAGTAATTGTATCATCTATAATAACACCAAGGAATTTGATTTCATGCACTCGCTCTATGACAACACCCTCTATCTGAATTGCTTCCTGAGCATTGGAATTACAGTTGCCAATATCCTCATTTTGCTTTTACTCAGATTTAAAAATAGTTTGTTTTGTTTGAACCACTTATTGACAATCAATCAATCAATCTTTATTAAGGACACTGAATCCTGGTCCATAGTATAAAAAAAAGAAATAACAAAAGAATTATGCTAATAAAAGAGGACAAAGTTACATCATCATTATTTACACATATAGGCAGGAGCGCCAGTGCTTCCAAATTCTTGAAGTAAACCTGACCGAGCTTTTCCTCGGACAGACCAAAGCTTATACAGTATAATACAGTTAGACAGATTCTGAACTCTACACATAAATATAGATACAATGCCTTAAGCAGCTGCACAAGATCTCACTCCACAATTAGCAAACATCGCACTCGCACTGCTGTGCCTCGGTACTTTCAACAGCATTCTCAGGGAATCAGTGTATGCCACTGTCAGGGCCTGCATGCTCTTCTTTTTGTAGCTGCATACAAAGGAGCGCAGAAACTTTTAAACAATACAATTTTGACATTGGTGGAGCACATGTGAAACTTACTTACACTTTTGAGTTCCAAGTTAACAATCCGACACAGTTGTTGTAAATCGTCTCCTGATGCAAAAATATTTGTATCATCTGCAAACAAGATGAATCTAAGTATTTACAAATGTCGTTTATTAAACAATGTTGGGCCCAGAATGGACCCTTGAGGTAAACCACACACAATTTGTCTCGACTGATAATCACTGATTTTCACACATTGTTTTCTATTTTTTAAGTAACTGATAACCCACTGTAGAGCTACCCCCCTAATTCCATAATGTTCTAGTTTATTAATTAATATGTCATAGTTTATTGTATCAAACGCTTTACTCAGGTCAATAAATAAGAGGCTAACTTATTTACTGGTGATGAACAAAAAGGTCTCTAATATCTGGTTCTTCCTTGAGCTTTGTTTCCAGCTCATTTCCTGTAACTCCATCTGTGACGCCCAAAGATCCAGAGTTAGATCTTATATCGATGACGGGAGAGTGTGACCACTGTGCAAAGACTTCTCTGGCACATCCCAGTGCTAATATTTTTTCGGACTAAAATGAGACTAAAACAGATATTTTAATCAATTAGAATATGACTATAACCTTAATTTAACCAGGAAAGTCCCATTGAGATCACAGACCTCTTGTTCAGGGGAGTCCTGGCCAAGAGGCAGCAAAAGATACAGTTACAGAATTACATAGGCCTATACATTACATACTCATTATACAAACATTTACAATTTAACTCAAGTGTCTCATTCTGGACTGAAAAGCGTTCAGTGAAATAAATTCAGTTATTTTCCAGTCGTTTTGCAACATGTTCCATGTAGAAGGAGCAGCGTGAACAGTTCTGGGCAAATGGAACCGTGAGCAATAAATGACTGAACACAAACTGTAAAGAGCCAACACTCGTCCATAAGAGGTGTTGCAGCACCAGTGTTACAGTGTGGACTAGCAGCAGGATCTATGATCCTTTTTGTCTAAACACAATTGTTGTCTTACTGTGCTTTGTTTTTGTTTTACTGTATCATGTGTGGACGACCTGCTGCATAATCATTTCCTTCGGGACAGTAGTAAAGTTGAACCTTGAACCTTGCAGTAGCAACACTAGTTGCAACACTAGTGCTGCAATAGTTGCAGCAACACCAGTGTGACATTTGGAACATGTTCATGAAATTTCAGGCTATATTTCTTACATTTCTGTGAAAGTGACCCTAAAGTGTGACCCTGCAAGTTATGAAATGTGCCGATAAACTCGTCCTTGTGTAGAACTGGGATGCTACAAATATGTTAGGAAAGTTGAGGATGAGTTTGGACACAACTAACATGTTATTTTTGTGGCTTCCTCTTTCATTGTTTGCTATTAAAATAATGGGGTCTAGGGCCTTTAAGGTCTTTTCCTGAGCCGTACAGGCTGGTTTCATCCACATATTATATACAGAACATTACAAACATCATTGATATACATTATAAACAGTTTGGGACCCAATACAGAGCCTTGTGGAACCCTATGCATGATTGTTTTTTTTAAAGTTCATTCTCCAAAATAACTGTCTTTGAAGTGTTTGAAATGATCACACAGGCCTCACATCTTCACCAAAATCAGTTGGTAATATCACTTGTACTTTTTTCATGGAGCTGAGGATATTTAATGCAGAAAAGTCTTTGGATCTTTGTTTCATGTTTTTCCGTTACAGTTTATTGATAATTGATCTGTAACATCTTGTTTGTAAGAAATGATCAGTTCTGCTTATTCAGTTCAAGAAGAAGTTTTCTCAAAGAGTAAAATGGAAAACAAATAAGCCCTGGTTAAAATGTGAACAGTGTACTGTATATGGAATAAGAGGAAGTAACTGAACTTATAAGGGTCGAGACCCTGAGAAAACAGTCAGACTCTGCTTCTTCCTCTTACGGGCCTTGCGAAAGTACTAATACACCTTGAACTTTTGTACATTTTCTCATGTTTACAACCATAAACATAAAGATTTTATTTTGAATTTTTTACTGAAAGTTCACACACAAGTAACAGACAACTGTGAAGTGAAAGCAAAATGATACATGATTCTGTTATTTTACAAAAATAGAAAAGTGAAAAGTGGGGCGTGCATAAGTATTCATACAGCAGTTCCTGAGTGCATGAAATTGCCTTTATAACATTCCTAATGACTGCAGAATGTTCACACCTTGCCCTAACCATAGGGCGTACTGCGGCTGAGCTGGGGGAATCTGTACATGGGACAACTATAAGTCGTACTCTACACAAATCTGGCCTTCATGGACGAGTGGCAAGAAGAAAGCCATTATTGAAAGGAGGCCATAAGAAATCCCGTTTGAAGTTTGCTAGAAGTCATATGGAGGACACAGCTACCATGTGGAAGAAGGTGCTTTGGTCAGATGAGACAAAAATTGAACTTTTTGGCCTAAATGCAAAACGTTATGTATGGAGCAAACCTAACACTGCTCATCGTCCTGAGTGCACCATCCCCAGTGTCAAATATGGTGGGGGAGCATCATGCTATGGGGCTGCTTTTCCTCAGCGGGGACTGGGAAGATTGTAAGAATAGTTGGGAAGATGGATGGAGCCAAATACAGAGACATTTTGGAGGAAAACCTGCTGGGTTGCCATAGTTTCTGTAACAAAGTCACTGCATTTTTTAAGTGTAAAACAGTAGAAGCAGTTTTGAAACAGGTTGTCCGGGGTCCAGTTTGGAATTGGCATCTTTTCTTTTCAAAAACTCACTCACGTCTCGCTAGCCACAATGCCAGTCACTGCCACCTGTCACATTCATGCATCACTAATTCTATTGTCTCAAATTAATTAGCTAACTGCAGCCACATACTGATAGGGAAGAGTATTACATGGTTATTCTGCCGATCACTACTAGACAGCACGGCACGTTATTTGCGGAAAATAATTAATTTGTTTTCAATTTTTTTAGACCAATTAGGTGAAATTTGATAATTTCCCACAGCACAACAGACAATATCTCACAGTACTTGTGTAACATGAAAATGTTCCAAATGTCAACACTGGTGTTGCAACTATTGCAGGACTAGTGTTGCAGCAACTAAGTGACCCTAAAGTGTGACCCTGCAAGTTATGAAATGTGCCGATAAACTCGTCCTTGTGTAGAACTGGGATGCTACAAATATGTTAGGAAAGTTGAGGATGAGTTTGGACACAACTAACATGTTATTTTTGTGGCTTCCTCTTTCATTGTTTGCTATTAAAATAATGGGGTCTAGGGCCTTTAAGGTCTTTTCCTGAGCCGTACAGGCTGGTTTCATCCACATATTATATACAGAACATTACAAACATCATTGATATACATTATAAACAGTTTGGGACCCAATACAGAGCCTTGTGGAACCCTATGCATGATTGTTTTTTTTTTAAGTTCATTCTCCAAAATAACTGTCTTTGAAGTGTTTGAAATGATCACACAGGCCTCACATCTTCACCAAAATCAGTTGGTAATATCACTTGTACTTTTTTCATGGAGCTGAGGATATTTAATGCAGAAAAGTCTTTGGATCTTTGTTTCATGTTTTTCCGTTACAGTTTATTGATTGATAATTGATCTGTAACATCTTGTTTGTAAGAAATGATCAGTTCTGCTTATTCAGTTCAAGAAGAAGTTTTCTCAAAAGAGTAAAATGGAAAACAAATAAGCCCTGGTTAAAATGTGAACAGTGTACTGTATATGGAATAAGAGGAAGTAACTGAACTTATAAGAGTCGAGACTCTGAGAAAACAGTCAGACTCTGTTTCTTCCTCATCTGATCATCACCACGTCCTGTCAACAGCAGCCACAGGTCTGTCCAGCTTACACTCACTTTAGACCAGGTTTAGTCCTGGTTTAGTCCAGGTTTAGACCTGGTTTAGACCTGGTTTAGTCCAGGTTTAGTCCTGGTTTAGACCTGGTTTAGACCTGGTTTAGACCTGGTTTAGACCTGGTTTAGTCCTGGTTTAGTCCTGGTTTAGTCCTGGTTTAGTCCTGGTTTTACTTTATCAGACTTCATCATTCTCATCAGATATATCTATTATTTTCATTTATCCAGGAGAGTCCCACAGAGAGTAAGAATCTCTTAGTCAGGGAAGTCCTGGCCCCAGAGTGGAGCCTATTGTACATGTTTTAGTAGTAGGAGAATCTGGGGCCGATTATGACGTCATACAGTCAAACTTATAGAACGACTCCTGGACTTCACTTTAAAGAAATGTCAAAGGTTCTTCAGATGGAGGAAAGATCGGACCTTAAACTAATGTAATGTCTGTGTTGTTTCCAAACTGTTAATCACCTGCAGATCAGACTTCAGCTCTGACTCTGAGTCGACCCTGGTGTCTGAGTGAAGTCGATACATTTGAGCTTTTACACAGTTCCCTGGTGTTAAAGTGTCTTCACTCTGGTCTCCACAGAGAACATGCATCTCCTGCTGCTCCTCCTGCTGGTGTCGTCTCTGGCCGTTCCTCCAGTGCTCTCCAAAGGCACATACCAGAAGTTTGAGATGCAGCACACCTACGATAGGAACAGCTTAATGGACTGCACCCGCTACATGAATCAGATCCTGTGGTCTCTCAACATGCCTGCAAGCCCTGCAACACCTTCATCCTGGGAGCCAACAACTATAGGACCAACTTGAATGACGTGAAAAGGGTACAATGACCAAACACCTACACTCTCATAATAATGCTCAGAATCATCTGACATGTTAAGTAAACTGCTTTCTTGTGGAATTTGACTATTATACCAAACTCCCGGAGAGGAGCGTCGAATCGTGTCCAGACTCAGATTTAGTGACAACTAGGGCTGAAAGATATATCGTTATCGTATCGATATCGAGATCTGAACATTTAAAACATTCAAATAGAAAAAAAGCAAGATATAAATGATATAGATTTTCATCAATAAAACTGCACTCTTTGTAATTATGTTTTTATTTTTCTGAAAAATGCTTGTTTCTCACCTAACCTATAGTTATATCGTATCGTATCAATATCGAGATATCTGGCATGAATATCGAGATATGAAATGTTGTCCATGTCGTTCAGCCCTAGTGACAACAACCAGAAGTTCACAGATTCAGAGAGGCCACATTCTGCTTTCAGAGCTCTTTCCCATCTCTCTGTCCCGAGCTCAGAGTTACAGAGCTGTAGTTGTGTGGACCAAACAGAAACACATTCACACTCATAACTGGACAAAGTGTCTGGGTCAAATTAACCTGAGCATTCTTTAAAACAAAGTGACTGAAATATCTTCATAACCTTTTAACTGTGGTTCATTTAGGTTTAGATTCATGCAGCAGCTCGGTCTTTTCTCCCTCGCTCCTGTGTCTGACTGACTTTGTGTCTCGCATTAGTGAGAGGACGAGCAACACATGTGGAGAATAAAACACATGGATTGTTGGTAAATGCATGATGATGAAATGTGGCTCAGACTGAGGACTTTGTGACTGTGAGAATACATTTGTTTCTTAAATGTCCTCCCACAGATTTTTAAAAACATCAGGAATCCAAAAGTACAAAGGTTTATTTTTCCACCTGCAAACCTTTTGATCGTCTCATCTGTTGTGTCCAGGTCTGCACTAACCAGGGCGGCACCTACAAGGGCAGGACCAACCTCGGCGACGACTTGTACGAAAGTAAGAAGGTCTTTCGTGTGGTGACATGCAGACGTGACAACAACAAGTCTGGTCATCGGCCACGAAATTGCGTCTACCGGAAAGTGAGGAATGAAAACATCCATACCAGGAGGATCACTGTGGCCTGCGAAAACGGCCTCCCTGTGCATTTTCAAGGCTGCTAAAGCCAAACGTTTATAAAGTTCTGAACGACTGGTGTGTTTGGAGCAGGACTCAGTAACTTCACTGCAGTTTCATTTTCCACTATTAGAGCGCCCCCTGTAGGTCAGAGTAAAGCCCTAAACTGGACAGGCCACTGAAGAGGGTTTCTGAAAGTCTCCAGTGCCAAAGTTTGGTTTGTTTTTAAGGGAAACACTTTGGGCCAAATTAGTTTCTAACATATAAACTTTCACCTGGAAGCAAAAATAAATAAATCTATGAAAAGTATTGGATTCTATTTGGGTGAATAAATTCAAAGGTTTTGTGGAGATGTGATGAATTGATCTTAAACCCGCCCCTAATCTCTTCAGATGTGATAAAGAAATGTCCTTTGTTACTGACTCCTGCTTTAAACTCACAGCTCTGTTCTGGATGATTTTTCTGCTTAAATGACATTGTACTTTTAATGTCTTTCTTCTTCTGCATGATCTAAATCCTGATGAATAAAGCAAACAGCATGAAAACCTCTGTGACTCGTTCTGAAACCAACAGGAAATCAACTTCTATGTGTTACTTCCTTTTCTCTGAATGAAGCACTGACCCACATAAAGAATAAGACGCCACAAATAAAAACGTCAAAGCCTCGCCGTTTAAAGCTGCTCAGCTGCAGTAAATGTTTATATGTTCAGTTTTCATTCACAAATATAAGATTACAATGTTAATAGTTTATAAGCTGTGTTATATGTTGCAGCTCTTTTGACATTTTGACTGAAGTGAAATTCAACATACTTTTAATTTAGTTTGAGTGTGATATGTGTCGTATGATTAGGTCTTGTGTATATCTACATGCTATGATTTTATCTCATATGTCGTATTGTTCAATTGTTTGGGGCCAGGCCTCACAATCTGTCCTAAAGCCTTTAACATCATCTACAAGCAAACACTTAAAGGACCAAATCAACCTTTTGTAGCTTGATCACTTCCTGCCTCCTGCTGATGTCACTGATGATGTCAGCAGTTAAAGGGTCTATAGTCTACTATAGTGCGGGCCTATGTAGTGAATGAGGGGTTAGGGACGAGGGTGGATATTCGGACACAGCCTAAGTCCAGACCAGGTTGCCATGGTTACTGGAACCAGGTCACTGCATTTTTTTAAAGTGTAAAACAGTAGAAGCAGTTTTGAAACAGGGACCAGACACAAACTTAAAGTTCATATGACAGATTTTAATGCTCTTGAAAATATGACTTATTTAGATGGATCACATCAGTTGCATAATTATCATTTTTTTCAGTGAAGCAGCAATTTTAATGAAGAAATGTTGGGCAGAAAAGTTATTTTTATTTGAATTTTTAAGCTGCTGACAGGAAGTGACATAAAAGAAGGAAACATTCCATAGCAGTTTGACTCTTTTTTTTCTTCTTTTTATTAACAACGATTTACACAAAGTGGCAATTTTCAACAAATTAAAATGAACAATTCAAGGCACCAGATATTAAAGCAATAGAAAGAAAAAAAAAAATAAATATAAAATATAAAAATTAAATAAATAAGCACAACATAAAACAAACCCATTCACACACACACTCACACTAAGCAGTTTCCATTAGAGGTTTTCTTCAAAAACATTCAGATTGTCAAATACATTAAGAAGAGATAGTGCAGATTTACATTTCATACATTTTAAAGATATCAGATAGTTTCCTTCAAGTTGTCTCTTAAACACTGTGAAAATAGGCTTGACTTTTTCCATTTGCAAGAATGAATAAAATACTTCGAAAGGATTAATAAATTGTTCAAAGCATAGTCTGTCTGTGAGACCTTCAGGGAAATCCCAAAAATGATATTGTCCAATGTAAGAGAGTCCTGCTGCAGCTGGATTTTCGAAGATAACCAGTCCATAAAGTCTTCCCAAAATGTGCTTGTGTACATACACTGATAAAACAGATGTTCAGTGGTTTCAATGTCTGAGTCACAGAAAGTACAATTGTTATAATCTATACCAAACCTTACTCTAAGAAGCTCACTGGATGGATATATCGCATTCAACATTTTGAAATGAACTTCCTTAGTTTTGGACTGACGGGAAATTTTAAATATTTAGTTCTTATATTTTTAATCTGTTCTTTTGAAAATTTTTGAACAATTGAGTTCCTGTTAGATTTGATTGGATAAAAGTGATCATTCAGACACTTTCGCAAAGTTTTGTTTGGTATCTCTTTTCCCATAAAATCTTGCTCATTGATATATAGTGTTGCTAATTTGGGAGGAGGTAATTCATTGTTTAACAGATTGGGGAATAGCTTTGCATATTTTTTTAAATTCAGTTCTTTTGCATGTTATATTGTAAGTGGAGATGAAGTTCTCGTGTGATAACCAATTACCCTGTCTGTCCATTAGGTGGCGTAAGGACCACACTCCTTTATCCATCCAATGTTGCAAAAACAAAGATTTTCTATTACACAACACATATCTATTATTCCATATCGGTGTTTGATGTGGAGTAAAATTGTGGTTGTACATAAGTTTCCAGCTTAACAGAACTTGCTTGTGAAAAGATGACAACTTCATTGGAAGTTTCTCAATATTAAAGTCGCATAAGGACAAACTCAATACCTCCTATTTTCTCAAATAACCCCCTGGACAGACAAAACCATACACTGTTCTTCTCTGTTATGAAGGACTTCAGCCATTTCATTTTTAGGACATTTAGACATTCAAAATCAATTGCTTGTAGGCCACCATCCTCGTATTCTTTGACAATTTCAGATTTTTTTATATAATGGACTTTATTTTTCCAAATATAATTGAAGTTTAATTGATTAATGTTTTTAATATCTCTGTCTGGTATTGCCAATGAATAGGCTGGATAGATGCACCTCGTGAGTGATTCCATCTTTGTTAAATAGGTTCTTCCAAAAACTGTTAGATCCCGTTGTAGCCAAGAGTTTAGTTTGGATTTGAATTGAACGATTTTATCTTGAATGTTTTGTTTCTCGCTTGAGCCTTATCTTTGGTCACGTTAATTCCTAAATATTTAACACTTGATTTAATTGGGATATTATAGGCTACAGAAAGGCCATAAGCTCACATTTATTACGGTTCAGTGTCAAGCCTGACGCTTCGGAGAAAAGGCTAATACGTTTCAAAACTTCCGGGATTTGTTCCAAATTTTTTACAAAAATAGTTGAGTCATCTGCAAGTTGATTCATAATTAATTGTTCATTAAAACATTTAACTTCTCAATATCAGAGTTTTTCATTAAGATTGCCAACATTTCTGCTGCCATAATAAATAAAAATGGAGAAATATTACAGCCTTGTTTCACGCCTCTATTTACACAGAAACGAGGCGTCGTACCCATTGGAAGAGCTACAGTGCTGGTTGTACCATCATAAAAAGATTCGATAATGTTACAAAACTTTGGTCCAAACCCATACATGTTTAAAACTTTAAAGAGAAATTGATGTTCCAGTTTATCAAAAGCTTTGTGAAAGTCTGGAAAAATAATGAAGCCATTATCCTCAATCATATCGTTATAATCCAAAAGATCTTGAATTAGTCTTATGTTATTATGTATAGATCTTTTATTAACAAACCCAGACTGTGTTTCACTGATTACTTGAGATAATCCACTTTTTAATCTATTGGTGAAAATATATGTTAACAATTTGTAATCACTGTTCAAAAGGGAAATAGGGCGGTAGTTTTCTAATATTTTGTTATCTTTGTTTGGTTTGGGAATTAAAGTCATGATGCCTTGTTTCATGCTTATTGACAAATTCAAATTAGAAATAATCTCTTTAAATGTTTCGAAAAGGAGTTCTTTGAGAGACTCCCAAAAATGCCTATAAAAATTGGCCATAAGTCCATCTGGACCAGGTGACTTATCCAGTTTAAGGCACATAATAGCTCTATCTAGTTCTATCAATTCTATGTCTTTTTCACATTTGTCTTTAAAATCATTGTCAATTTTTGGAATAAAATGTTCTATTTTGTTGAGGAAGCCTCTGCTTTTTCCGCTGAATAAGAAGAGGTATATAGTTTTTGATAGAAAGTACTGATTTCTTCTGCAATGACAGACTGATCTGAACATTCGGAACCATTTATTATCAGCGTTTTTATATTATTTCTTTCTTGTCTCGTTCTTTCTAATCTGCAGAAGTAAGCAGTATTTCTCTCGCCTTCCTCCATCCACTTTGCTCGAGATCTTATATATGCTCCTCTGGCCTTCCTTTCATAAATTTTATCAAGTTTTTCTTGTAATTGCAATAGTTTATTTGATTTTCAGACTGTGTAGGGCAGGTCGTGATTGACAAAATATTTTTAATAATGTCGTCTTCTTCCATATCATTTTCTTCCTTCGTCTGTTTGCTAAAAGAGATTGATAACTGACGGATTTTGTATTTTAGGAATTCCCATTTCTGAGTATATGTTATTAAGGATTCATCTAATACAGTGTTCTGGATTAGAGATTCTATAGTATTACAAAAGTCATCATATTTCAGTAAATTTGAGTTAATTTTCCAATAGCCTTTTCTTCTAATAGATTTTAATATAGGAGTTACATATAATTCCACACAATGATCGGTGAGGGGTGCTGGTATTATTTCACAGCTTGAGATCTGATTGAGGATAATGTCTGTGACTAACCAATAGTCAAGTCTAGATTTACATATTTTATCCCCCCATTGTGTTGTCCAGAATGTTTCATTTGAATAAGTTTCCTGAAGTAGTACACATTGAGGATTTTTGCTCTTACAGTAAAGGAATAATGCCTTTCTTTTTACACCATCCCTGAGACCTCTAGTGTTAATTGTTAATAGTTTGAGATTAGTTTTCAAAGACATTTACAATCACTCACACACTCACACAAAAATAAAATAAAATAAAACAAAAATGTAAAATAGAAACCTTCTAGCTTAAGCTGGAAAAAAAAAAAACTTCAGGCAGGTCCTTATTAACATTGTAAACATTTCCCCCCCCCCTTTTTTTTTTCTTTTTTTTTTTTCAACAAATCAATCTCAACAAGAGTAAACATTAACCTTCTAGAATACTTCAAATGTTCGCCTACTCAAAGCTGCTTTGTTGGATTGAGGCAGTTACAACCTGTCCATCAATGACAGCCACGTGACCTCTGACCTCTGTAGTAGGCCACCTTACCCTGTGATCTGGACAACTTTATTTGGGGCCAGAGCAGCTCTCTTGCCAGCCGATCTTCCTTCGTGAAGTCCTGGACAAAACGGACCCCTCGCTCCTTGCAGATAGAAGAGTCCTTGGTAGATGTCCACAGTCGATGATCTTCCCGATGTTGGTGGCCCACTGTGGGAAAAGTTGCATCAGCAGCTCCTCGATCTTCCCTCTGATGTTTTCTCCTTCTTCTTCTTTGAGCCCGGACAGTCGCAGGTTCCAGCGGCGTTTGTACCGTTCAACCTCCCGCACACTTTCTCTCAGTAGCTTATTTTCGTTTTTCCCTTCAGCATTCTCTTTCTCCAACTTTTCAACCTTTGTCTTGATTTCTGCGATCTGCCCTGTGTTCTCATCCAAGCGTTTCATACAGTTAGAAATCATCTCGGAGTTCTTTTCCAGCTGCTTTCCATGGCGTCCACTTTCTTTCCCACTGCGTCAACTTTGGTTTCCAACTTTCGAATAACCGCCACCAGGTCCGCAAACAAGGGCTCCTTCACAGTATTAACATTAGGTGTCGGTTTCTTCGCGGGTGGTTGTTGTTTAGTGGGTGTGGGATTTAGTGGTCTTCTGGTTCCCTGTTGCGATGGGTTTGCGTTAGCCTTGTTCGGTTTTGAGGTGTCCATAGCCTCCTCTTGGTTAGCGGAGTAGTTGTGGAGGGCTAACGAGTTTCCCGCCTTACCGTTAGCTGGCTGAAGCGGTAGAAAATCCTTGTCATTTGTGACAGACATCGTGTAACTATTTTCCTCTTCAACAATTAGGTAAAAAAAGGTTCGAGGTAGTTTGAGATAGTCTTTTTGTCTGAAGGGGGCGCTGTAATGTCTAGTTTAGGACCAAGCGAGCGGAGCTTAAAAGGTTACTTGTGCCCTGTCCGCCATCTTGCCGACGCATTTTTTTTAAAGTGTAAAACAGTAGAAGCAGTTTTGAAACAGGGACCAGACACAAACTTAAAGTGCATATGACAGATTTTAATGCTCTTGAAAATATGACTTATTTAGATGGATTACATCAGTTGCATAATTATCATTTTTTTCAGTGAAGCAGCAATTTTAATGAAGAAATGTTTGGCAGAAAAGTTATTTTTATTTGAATGTTTAAGCTGCTGACAGGAAGTGACATAAAAGAAGGAAACATTCCATAGCAGTTTGACTCATTCATTTCCCATTGACTTAACATGGTCGGCACGGCAACAGTTTAAAATTGTTTACCTTCTTCGATGTCACTTCCTGTCGGTGTCCAATAAGGAAGTGAAACATAAACATCACAAAAATGCTCAAACTAAAGAAAACTGGGAATAATCTTTAGCAAAATCTTATATATAATCGTGTTCACTGTGTTTTAGCAGAAACTGTGTCTAATGTGTCATATGGACTTTAAGGATTTCAACAGTTCTATGATTTCTGCAGGTTCAAGGATTTCAGGAGTTTCAGGGATTTCAACAGTTTCAAATTGTTTTAAGGATTTCAACAGGACTAGTGACTTCTGCAGCAGCACTTCAATCGCAACGGCTTCATCCATTGCCAAAGTTTCTAGTTGGACCTTAGTTTATACGTGCTGATAGAGGAGACATTGAACTTTGAAACCGTTTTTGCTTCATGTTGATTGTTTTAGTAATGACGGAGATATTTGCCAAAAAATTCTGCAGTTCAACAGTTACCGTGGTGACCAGAGAACTTCAGCTGCTCCGCCTCCGTTTTTAACTATAGGTTGTTTAGGAGGTTGTGACATCATGGATCTGCTTCTCCTCCGTTCTGCAGCTTTCTATTGTTGCTTTGAATTGCCTTGTGTATTGTCTATTGCCCTAGCCTAGCGCCACTAGACTCTTCAAATATAAGAACTGCATGAATTTAAGAAAAAATATCTCCAGACATCAACAACACTCTGGATAACTAGGAAATGAGGCCCTATGTCAAAATCCTGGAATATCACTTTAATATTTTTGGAAACCAGGCCATTGTTGGGACGGACACAGTGACTGTGATGTGTTTGTGAAATGTCCTGAGGTTTGTTACAAATGAAGAGTCCTTTGGGATCAATAAAGTTTCCTGAATCTGGATCAAGTCAAAGCTCTGTTGAGGATTATTCTCTGCGCTGAGGCGGCTTTATCTAAATCTGCGATGTCGATGGACCAATAAAACGAACAGAGGAGTCACTGCTTTTGTGATCTGATGTGTCTGAGTCCAGGTGGAGGCCGTTTAACACAGGAAGTTCAGTTCAGTTTGTTACTTCCTTAAAGTGCAACTAAACCCCAAATCCACCAGCTGCCTAAATGGGTGTCAAATAGAGTTGTCTACATGTCCCAGTCAATATTTTGACATTTTGTGCAAAAATTAGTTCAAAATCCCTCTTTTGGGTCCAAAACCGAGCGGTTACTGCCCTCTTCAGGTTAAAAAATTCAACCAAAGTGGAATTATGTGATTGGCCAATGAAACGTCACGGTGCCAGAGAACGTCATCACTGCACACTGTAAACCCGAACAGCCATACAAACTCATAATTGTTTTAGGCACCTGACTCATAAACAGACAATTCGTTGACTGAATATTATCTTTGAGTACAAAATGTGATTGATTGAGATTTAAGTTGAATAAAGATAATGTTAGAAACTTCATTTCAAAACATTTGCGTTTTTTGTCCATTCAACGTCATGACGTCACCAAACATTGTCTGCTTTTGACGCACTGAGTTTGTAAAAACAAGATGGCGGCCAGATGCGGAGAGGACCCGCTCTCGTCCAGAAGAGAAATTTAAAACATTTAAACGTTTCTTTTGCTTATAATTGGCCACGCGATGTTTTTCTTCAGACTATAATAACAGTAAGGTTAAATTAGAGTCAAAGGAAGCCGTGTTTGGAGGGTCTGTGCTTTCGAACTAGCATAGCAAGTTTAAGGCTAACTATTATCTCCACGGAAGGAGACACCGTCATCGTCACTGGTCTCCAAGCAGCAGCCCTTCTCATCTCGTGGTCTAATTTGGTAAGTAAATTCATTTAACATTATCTGTGCTGTGAGGTTGTTTAACCCATCAGTAATGAACCGCTGTAAGGTCCCTGGCCCAGGCGAGCAGCGAAGGGAATGGAACGGCTAGCCAGATTTGTGCTCCGCGTTTCTCTTCGTTGTAAAGAACCGCCGAGCACGAATACAGTTGCTGTAAGTTTCGTACACCCCGCGCCCAGCGGCAGGTTTAGCGGAGGTACCACCGCGGTAATGTGGTCCGCACAGGAAAAGCTGTTGAGTGTTTTATCTGTTCCTTACGGTAATACCACAACACACTATCGAAAACACTTTTTCCTCCTCTCACAAGAACACTTGGGGCTCGAGCACCCAGGAAAACTTTCCCTAATGATAAAAATAGAGAAAATAGGGGTAAGATATAACGTGTAAAGCTCAAAAGCCGTCAACGGCTTCTCTTCGAACATGAAGTCATAAAACCTACGTGAGGCTAGCCTGTTGAGACCAGAATGATTCCCCTCTGTATTTTTTTTATCCAGCGGGGGATCAGTCTGGTCACCCTGCCTCGTTCGCGGCTTCCGCAAATCAATCCGTTCACGTGCAATCAGATTAGTTTATTTGCCGTGACGTGTTGTTAGCGAGCAGCGTCACTCACGGGACGTGGAAGTCCCCTCAATAACAATCTACGAACGACGCACGAAAGAGAGAAAGCGTGTCTCCAATCGGCGGTAAATGACCAAAAACACATCGACAGTAGGTGAGTTTCGTGATTCATAATCCTGCGCAAATATTAACGCAAAACCGCTAATAACACCACATCAATGGCAGACGCCCTTCGCTGATTGGTTTACTCCGCTTCCTGTTTGCTTGCGTATGAACCGCTGTGGGAAATGGATTTGACGCAACAGTGACCAGACTCACTCGCTGGTACAGCGGTGAGTCTGGATTTTCCAGGCTAACGTGAGGCTACAGCTCTAGTGGTTTAGCTCTTTGGCAGAGCGCACGGCCTCACACTCTGCACATATGACAAACTGTAAACTTGTCACACACTTTTTTTTGCTGATGGAATGACACGTACTAGGTGTTATGTCAGTTAGTCTTACTACGTGTCACGTAGCAAGACATAACCGGATTTTTTTAGCAGACATTTTTATTATGGCAATGTTTGCATCTTTTACAGACTACATCAGATTTTCCAAAAGTCTGAGACATTGTGGCCCCTTTATCAATCAAAAGGTCTATTCAAAGGAATTTGTGATTATTTTAATTACATAATTAGCAACATCTAGCTAGATGAGAGTAGGAACAATAATGGTTTGAACAGGTACATTTGTTCAAATAAATACAATGAGTGTTTCCTTTCAAAATGAATATTTTCTGTATACTTGGGATCCACTGGGCTTCTGGTACATGGCTTGCTTGTAAATACATTATAAACATAGGCTCTGAATTATGTTGCAATAAAAAAATAAATACAATAAAAAGCATAAATACGATCTAAAGTATAAATTGATGGATGAAATTACCTTGTACATAAAACTGTTTCCACACCAGTGTCATGGGTTTGACTCCTGGCTTTGAAGATTTGACCTAAAATTGCCGAATGTTAAATTCTATTTAAAAAAAAAATACTCAAGAAGGCTGTGCAAGATATTTCACTTTAGTCATGGCCTCCAGTGCTGCCCCCTATCCCCCTGCAACAGACCAGCCACTTTTACACTG